>BQKZ01002275.1:67865-83957 GCA_036244855.1 Temnopleurus reevesii | reverse complement strand
GTGCTAATGTCTGTGTGTCCAGATCATCTGACAATGCTCACGGAAGTTCTGCATTAAAGATATAAACATAATGATACATAGGTTAATATTCTCTAGGCCCGAATTCTGAAAACTGTTATCTCCTATGATAGCTAACATATGTTAATTGTCATAACAATCAAAATTACAACGCGCCATTGGTTAATATTTGCACACTGTTAACTGAGCTTGCGCGAAGATGGGTGGGACTTCTGCGCACCCACCAATGAGAGCGTGCAAATAGGCATTGTTATGACAGTTCACACAGTTTTTCTTAACACATAAGATAACAGTTTTCAGAATACGGGCCCTGAAAAAAGGAAGGGCCCTGAAATCTTTTTTGAGCTTCTGCTCAGTCCTTTTTAGAACTATTTCTTGGAAGATAACCCCACACCACATGGTGCAACCGCAATTCTCTTTGAAAATTGTTCTTAACCTCTACTAGAATGTATCTGAATTTGGCACAATTATTTGTATTTCTTGAACAGAATCTAGTACATCCAATTGGATTTCTTATGAATCAGGGGCATCAATGAAATCAGTTTCATTAAATAGAGAGTATACATTTTGGACATGTCCAGTTCACAAAATGTTTGTTTGGATTTAGGTATTGTTGGTGGGTATACTAGCACACTTTATATGAACCCGTAAATTACACTGAGTACACCAGTCATGTGTGGCTCAGTGGTAGAGTGTTTGCCCCATGAACGGGAGGTTGTGGGTTCGATCCCCGGGCGAGTCATACCAAAGACTTATAAAAATGGGACCATCTGCCTTCTTGCCAGGTGTTCGGCATTTAAGAAAGGAGAAGCGTATTAATGACTTTATGTTATGCAGGACCTGCTGGAAGAGCAGCTAGCTTACAGCTGAATGTGGCTACCCTATGTAAATAAGACAACATTAATATTTATTACACAAAAACGCCTTTTGGTTACATTTAACGGATCTTGTACATGAAAGGGTTCGGGCACAACGCCGACTGCACAGACGAGACTGAGACTTCTCCGCATCGGCTTCGTTTGTTTGTTTATTATGTGGCCCTTGAACACAGCCCCGGTCAGTATGGTCCGCTCATATAAAGGCACGCGTAATAAAAAGGCACGCATTCAAAATACGCGTTTTATCTATGGCAAATATGCGCTAGAAAAACTCTGTGGCTTGTCTATGCATAGGACTAAGGAAGCCTTTGCTAGCGTAATTTTTTGCTAATGCAGTCAAGAATTAGGCACAAAATTGTTAGTTTTCTTTTATACCAATGATTTTATACTATTTCATATTAATCTCTATAATTTTTATGACATTAGGAAGTAGAAAATATAGCAATAAAAGTTCATTATTATTGTTTATTTGATCGGCAAAAAAGCAGTGCGTGCCTTTAAATGTGTTCCAAAAACTACTACAGTTTGAAAGACGTTGTCGGAAACTGTTCCTCGTAGACGATTGTTGTGCTCTTTTCTGTTCAATATTTATATCTTCATAATCTTCAGAATATTCTCCTTCGAGTGATACCAGATTCAGTGATTGAATGATATATTTTACTGTTTCATATTTGCTCAGAAATAAGGTGTGTGCCTTTATAGACTTCCATTATACACCATTTACAGATCCGAACTCCGAATTAGTCACAACCCCTTTGGCCAGCCATCCTTCGTGACATGCACCGTCGATCACGATCAATGTCAACGTCAAAAGTTAACTTTTGGACTCCTCCCTAACTTTGTGGGGTCCTCTCCTGTTCACTTTCCTGATCAGCACTCCTCTCAATACCCCAGTAACCTGCATAGCTAATCAAGTTTACTCTCCTGGTATTCAGCATACAATTTAAATTCAGTCAAGCTCATCCAGGGTGAATAGTATATATATAACAAAGGGATGCCCAGATTACCTTAACCCTACTGGGGATATAAAATAGAGCATTTGCCCCTAAAAGGAGGGAAATAGCTGACCAATGGAAACAGCTAAAGAGGATCATTGAGCTAACTATCAACCAATCAGCAGAGATACTTTGAGATAAAACATTTACAAGAGTTTGGAAAAAGGAACAGAATACATTTAACTAAATAGACAAAATTCAACATAGCAGTTGATAGATTTGCAGATCAGATTTTGCCAACAAATTCCAATTTACAACATCTTCCCCACGATTAATGTCATAATATTTGGCACAATGGATACATATAATGTAATATATGGCTACATATAATATTCCTACACATATGGCTACATATAAAATTCAATTTACAACATACATCAAACACAAAGGTGAGACATATTCATCTGAACAAATGTGATGCAAATTTAACACATGTTTAAGTAGTTACATACCAGAATAAAAAAATTAGCAAATTACAGTCGAACCTGTCTACAGAGGCCACACCAAGGGAAACAGAAGAAGTGGCCACTGTAGACAGGTGGCCTCTATATACAGATTCTATAACACGCATTTCCACCGGGTGGGAGTCAAATTAAATGGCCACTATAGACAGGTGGTCACTGTAGTGGCTCCTTGCTTTTGACAGCTTCTCGTTTACCTTGTACCTCTGCAAGAAGTAGTCTTGGGGGCCGGGTGTTGCTTAAAACTTGCAATTGACCGCAAGTTGCAGTTGATCGGTACGCGCCAATCAAACTATTTGTTACAATTTCCAAAGTTGCAGTTGATTTGCAGCGAGCAACAACTTTTGAATTGAATTTGAATTTGAATTTATTTCCTTTTTCATATACATAATCAATACAAAATAACATAACAAGTGAACTAATTAAAAGAGGCGAGTACCCTGAAAGCACAGCTTGAGTTGGGATTGCCTTTACAACCATAATATCTGCACAACAACCATTGTAGAGTTGCCAACCGTTCTGAAATATAAATAAGGTGTATTTCTATTTGAAATGGTGACACGATTTTGTACTTACAGTGTTGTGTACATATCCACCGTCCGTAGAAATGGGGCCCTTTTCGGCTGCATTGATATCCCTTTCTAGTAATCTTAAGACTGATTTTGCAGTCTTCCAAGTCTGAAAGCATTGAAAACTTAAACATTTGTGACTTCGAGCACATCAGAGATAATTGATTGAATTGTCTTGGAGTCTTCTCCATTCCTCATGGTTGTGTAAGCGTTCACTCAAGTCTCTGCAGTCACCCCCAAACTCAATCAGAAGACAGTCATAAATTCACAGCGAACAAACATGAGCACTCAAAAATAATCTAAGTATCAACTCAATATCATGTAGAAGAGGAACTCAAATAAAGATGCTTGCACTTTCTAGTCCAGGGGAACAATGCTTTATTATCGGCCAAACCAAGGCCTCTCCCAACTCAATTCCATGTCATCTATGACTATTCAAATAATATGTATACAAATCAACCAGTTACAATGAGCAGAAGGGTCAAGGAGATTAGGACAACCAATGAGATAGCATGGAAAAGGGTGATCATGAGTAATATAATGAGAACTGAACAATAGAGCCATGCTAAGTGAGAATGTACTGCTGGCCAGGCAAGAGGCATGGGGGAAATCATACAAGCATGAAATGACAATGAGATGAATGGGTGAATGGATGGAGGTGGAGAGAGGTATGACTGCTACTACTATGTGATGACATAATGAGATGCAAATAGCATTCAATGAATATGAATATTTATAATGTTTCCACTCTGTAGGAGTTTGATGGCTGACTAATAAGCTCACAGTTGCATCCACTTCTCTACTTTCAGGGATGATGAGAAAGATGAGGTTGTTTCTTCTTTTCTCCCTGTCAGCGTACTAAGAGGGTGTTACTCAAAATCAACTGCAAAACAACTGCAACTCTGAAGATTGTAACCCGCATGTTCATTCACGCGCGGTATGTGCATCTAACAAGATGCGCATGAGACAGTGATTTTGATTGGCGCGTTCCGATCAACTGCAACTTGCGATTAATTGCAACTTTTGAGCAACACCCCCTATTAAATACATGTAGCTTAATGTTGTTTTGTGGTGGAACTTGATATGTGCTATCAGAAACTTTAGGAATCGGAAGTGGCTCGACTCTTGAGTGACTTATAGTGACTTATAGTCTGTTATAGTGACTCGACTCTTGTTTAAAGGAACTCCTGCCCTTAACATACTTTTGATTCTCTCCTCTTTAATAATCTTATAGTGACTCGACTCTTGTTTTAAGGAACTCCTGCCCTTAACATACTTTTGATTCTCTCCTCTTTAATAATCTTATAGTGACTCGACTCTTGTTTTAAGGAACTCCTGCCCTTAACATACTTTTGATTCTCTCCTCTTTAATAATCTTATAGTGACTCGACTCTTGTTTTAAGGAACTCCTGCCCTTAACATACTTTTGATTCTCTCCTCTTTAATAATCTTATAGTGACTCGACTCTTGTTTTAAGGAACTCCTGCCCTTAACATACTTTTGATTCTCTCCTCTTTAATAATCTTATAGTGACTCGACTCTTGTTTTAAGGAACTCCTGCCCTTAACATACTTTTGATTCTCTCCTCTTTAATAATCTTATAGTGACTCGACTCTTGTTTTAAGGAACTCCTGCCCTTAACATACTTTTGATTCTCTCCTCTTTAATAATCTTATAGTGACTCGACTCTTGTTTTAAGGAACTCCTGCCCTTAACATACTTTTGATTCTCTCCTCTTTAATAATCTTATAGTGACTCGACTCTTGTTTTAAGGAACTCCTGCCCTTAACATACTTTTGATTCTCTCCTCTTTAATAATCTTATAGTGACTCGACTCTTGTTTTAAGGAACTCCTGCCCTTAACATACTTTTGATTCTCTCCTCTTTAATAATCTTATAGTGACTCGACTCTTGTTTTAAGGAACTCCTGCCCTTAACATACTTTTGATTCTCTCCTCTTTAATAATCTTATAGTGACTCGACTCTTGTTTTAAGGAACTCCTGCCCTTAACATACTTTTGATTCTCTCCTCTTTAATAATCTTATAGTGACTCGACTCTTGTTTTAAGGAACTCCTGCCCTTAACATACTTTTGATTCTCTCCTCTTTAATAATCTTATAGTGACTCGACTCTTGTTTTAAGGAACTCCTGCCCTTAACATACTTTTGATTCTCTCCTCTTTAATAATCTTATAGTGACTCGACTCTTGTTTTAAGGAACTCCTGCCCTTAACATACTTTTGATTCTCTCCTCTTTAATAATCTTATAGTGACTCGACTCTTGTTTTAAGGAACTCCTGCCCTTAACATACTTTTGATTCTCTCCTCTTTAATAATCTTATAGTGACTCGACTCTTGTTTTTTCGATGTATAGGTAAACACGTTTTAAAATACGATTTGAATCAACAATTCAACTGAGCCAAATCCTATAAAGATATGCGAGGAGGAAAATAACCCCCTAAATTATTGAAATATGCTAGAAACATTTACGATTGTGGAACAAAAAATCATTACAAAGACAATCAACAGCATTCAGTTCCTTTAAATGGGTCACACAAGATGATAAGAAGCTTTTCAATTCTTATTGGTGTCCACGAGACTCAACAACTCCATGATGCCCTGATCACTGAAGTTGAATTCAGCGTTCACTTCCATATCTAGTTTGTCTCTTAGTACTAGAAATGTACTTATGTTCAATAGACAAGATAGATGAATAACTAACGATGAAATCAGAAACACAAATGAAGAAATGCAAATCCTTAACAGTTAACCCTTCCTGCGCCGGCTATAGAATCCCTCGTGCGCCAGGCTAAATTGGGGCGAGTGAAACTGGGCACTCCTTTTTGTAGAACATTTTTATACTGCTATGTAATGCTATATTTCCGACAAGCTCATGTGAAAGCTAAATCTGTAATGAATTGACACAGGTCGGAAATTCACACTGTACGGTCGCAAGCACGGCGCAATCGTATTGATTTTTGGAAAAGTACTATTGTGCCGATCGGCACGCTTGGTGATCCATTGACTAATCCGATTTGATCCCTTGGCGACAGATGAGTTTATTAAACGATGAAGAAACGCAAATCCTTAACAGTTAATTAAACGATGAAGTACATGTACCAAGCAAAAGAGGTAAACTCATTGAACGAACGCGTGCCAACTAAACAAGACTAATGGAATGAAGGTAAAGATAGATAGATAGATAGATAGTTTTATTCGTCCACAATGGGAAATTTTCTTCGTTGGCTTTGACAATACATATGTACATTTAAAAAAATGAAACATTACAATATATAATACAAAAAGTAAACAAATACAAATACAAAGTGCACATAATCATGCAAAATAACATAACAAGTGAACAAATTAAAGGAGGCGAGTACCCTGAAAGCACAGCTTGAGTTGGGATTGCCATTACAACCATAACATCTGCACAACAACCATTGTAGAGTTGCCAACCGTTCTGAAATGGTGTATTTCTACTTGAAATGGTGACACGACTTGGATTTACAGTGTTGTGTACAGAGCCACCGACCGTAGAAATGTGGCCCTTTTCGGCTGCATTGATATCCCTCTCTAGTAATCTTAAGACTGATTTTGCAGTCTTCCACCAAGTCTGACAGCTTTGAAAACTTTAATATCTGTGACTTTGAGCACATCAGAGATAATTGATTGAATTGTCTTGGAGTCTTCTCCATTTCTCTTTGTTGCATCAGGGAATTCCCTGGTTGCTTCTACTTCCCTAGTGTCAGGGATGATGATAATAATAAATAATAATAATAATGTGGCTGCCACCCTACACCTTCGATAGTGTCAGGATGGAGTTTCGCTTATAAGCACACTCCAAAAGAAATATATTCATGGACCCTTGATTGGCTCTTGAATTGGTACTTTAATTCCCCCCAAATCCGAGGTCCATTCAGTTAGATAAAATACAATTGGAGGGTTTAAAACAGGTGACACATTGACTGTTAGAAACTACTGTATAAACGATGATGAACTTCTCTCTTTGGTACTATAACTTGAACTGATGCTCCAAGCTTTTTCCTTATACTTAAATATATGTTAAAGATACAATTTTGTAGAATACCAATTAAGCTGGCTGGCCCTATTGTTTAACAGTGAAAGAGGTGTTTGCACTGACCCTTACTCATAGCTAGGGACTCACAATGAACTTGGCTGTGCATTCAAAGTCAAACAATAAGGTGTTGCTTTCGTTTACTTTAGAAATTAAAACTATCTTCAAATCTTCTCATAATACACTATACTACACAACCCTCCTTATGGGACTTCACATGCAAAAGGATTAGGAAACTTTGAATATGACTAAAAATGAATCTGGTAAAATATACAAAATATATGAAACATGAAATTACATAAATATTTCTCACTGCACACTGCTGCAGTGACATGGCTCCTTTAACTGATAACTTTCAGTTACATCACAAAGCACAAATACTAAAATATATCAATCAAACCAGAGAAAGGTTAACTAAGGTGAATAATCTATATCTTGATAAAGTTCAAGCCAATCCTAGACAAACCTACTCTAACTCAAAGAAATAACATTGCTGTACAAAAGCAGTAATTAACACATCTAGGTCATGTCGATCAAGTCGAAATTATACTTTTATCACAAAAATTGCAACATATCAAATCAACTGTATGCAGAAAGAATAAGGAAAACAAAGAGATAGGTTGAGAGAGAAAATGTAGATTCAAGGTTTAAATATCAGCAATTATCAGATCACACGTAATTCAAAATACAAATTACATGAATTACACAATCAATTATTCCATAATAGGAACAGGCGTTATAGTAGCAGAGGATGGAAAATAATAGAGGCATAGTGCAGAAATCTGAAAAAATATGTCGAAGAATAGAGAGGTCAGGGATACAACAGGGGAAAGAACAATAGAATAGAACAGTCACATCTTATCTTTTGCTCCTTGATCGGGAATTCCCTGGTCTTCCGGCTGCGCTGTTTCATCCTCAGGAAGTAGAACCACCAGCTTGTGTATTGGCCTCTCCAAGTAGGTTGGTTGATGCTTCCTTCGTCCATCGTCGTGGAGGGATTTATCCGCCATCATCAGCCGAACCTTGCGAACCAGACCGTCTTTACTGGGGAGACCTTCTCCACTCGCGCCATCGGCCATTTGCTACGAGTTTCACCATCATCCTTCATGATGACTATGTCACCAACCTTGACGCTTCGTTTTGGCTTGATCCACTTCTGTCTTGTTTGGAGCTCGGACAGGAACTCCTTTCTCCACCTTTGCCAGAATTGGTTGGTTAGATGCTGAACCCGTCTCCACCACTTGCGAGAATAGCCGTCTGCTTGCTGAAACTTTCCAGGAGGAGGAAGGACTATCTTTGGCTTCATGGTAAGTAGATGATTGGGAGTGAGTGGTTCTGGAGCATCTGGCGAGCACAGGTTGGTTGTAGTGAGCGGTCGAGAGTTAACGATACTCTCTACCTCTGTTAAGAAATTTCTGAACGACTCATCATCAAGTTGACTTCCAGAGCTGATTAGAAGTGGCTCCAATGCTCGGCGAACAGTACCGATCTGCCTTTCCCACACTCCTCCCTTGTGGGATGAGTGAGTTGTGTTCATCTTGAATGGGATCCAGTCAACATTATTTCCTTGCAAGTACTCTCGAACACTTTCTTGATCCATTTCCTGGAGTGCTTGGCGTAGCTCATTCCTCGCCCCAACAAATGCTGTACCTCGGTCAGACCATATTTGTCTTATGGGACCTCGCCGACAGAGAAATCGCCGTAAGCAGTTTATGAACGAACTACTGGTTAGGCTGTTGACCGACTCTAGATGGACTCCTCGGGATGCCATACACGTGAAGACTACGCCATACCTCTTCACATCACTGCGCCTCTCTTTGACGGTGAAAGGTCCAAAGTAGTCTACGGCACATTACGTGAAGGGAGCAGCTGGTGTCAGCCTGTCCTCCGGCAACTCAGACATCTTCTGCTCTTGTAGACTTCCTCTCATCTTCTTGCAGACCACGCATCTTGAGATGATATTGGAAACAGCTGAGGATCCACCAATGATCCAGTATCCAGACTGCCTCAACTGATTGTGCGTCATGCCTCGGCCCATGTGGTTACTCTGCTCGTGGTAGTGACGTATCACGAGTTCCGTCAGATGACTCTTCCTGGGCATGATGATTGGGTGTTTCAGCTCTCGTGGGACATTCGCACGGTTGATTCGTCCACCTACTCGAATTATTCCCTCATTATCGATGAAGGGATCAAGACGATACAATGAGCTGTCGATCTTTATTTGCTCAGGGTCATTGTCATCAATTCCATCTTTCTCGATGGAACCTCTTGGCCATCCATCTTTCGGTTGGCGTAGAAATCCCGGTCCTCTAAGCCACCTTTCTTCCTTCTTCAGCTGAGATGGCGTCATTCCTCTTGACACAATATCTGCCGGGTTCTCCTTTGTGTCTACATGGCCCCATTGGTTCGCATCTGAGGCTTGGTGTATAGTAGCTAGTCTGTTCGACACAAAGACCTTGAATCTCCTGTCCTCACTTCTGATGTAATGCAGCACGATCATGCTATCAGTCCAAAAATATGACTTCTTGATAGGTATGTCCAGCTCTTCTCGGATCATGGCATCCATATTGACAGCAAGTGTCGCCGCCATCAACTCCAAGCGAGGTATGGTAACAGACTTTATAGGTGCGAGGCGAGACTTGGCCATTAACAGACTGCTTTGCACCTGTCCTCCTTCATTCCGCATTACCAGATAGGAGACTGCTCCGTAAGCCACTTCCGATGCATCTGAAAAGTTGTGAATAGTATACTCATTGACCTTTCCAAACCCATGTGGCTTGACACATCTGCTGAGTCCAAATCCTTCCATCTCGGGAAGTTCCTCAATCCAAGACTTCCAGTTCTGAGCATCAATGTCAGGGATAGGGTCATCCCAAGTCAGTCTTTTCCTCGTCAACTCCTGAAGAATGATCTTCCCTCTTAGGACAAATGGGCTAGCATAGCCCAAAGGGTCATAGATGGAAGAAACGATACTCAATAACCCTCTTCTCGTCATTGGCTTTGTCTTTGGCTGAATCCTGTAGATGAAGCGATCAAGTTGGGTGTCCCACATCATTCCAAGTGCCCGCTCTACTGGTAAAGCTTCAAAGTTTAGGTCAATACCAGCTACATTCTTTGACCTTTCAGACACTGGTATGGTCTGTAGAACTCTCGGACTATTGCTCAACCATTTGGCTAGGCGGAATCCTCCTTTCTGCAATAGTTCCCTCAATTCGGCCGACAGCCTCACTGCATCCTCTTCCCCGTCACTGGAAACAAGACAGTCGTCCACATAGAAATTCCTCTCTTCTACTCTGGCCGCCTCTGCGGTGTACCCATCTCCGAAATCCTTTGCAGTTTGCCGCAAGGCAAAAGAGCAACAGCTGGGGCTCCAAGTGCCCCCGAAGAGGTGCACACACATTCTGTAGGTCTTAGGTTCAGCATCGAGGTTTCCATCTGGCCACCACAGGAAGCGAAGGACGTCACGCTCTGTAGATTCCACCCTCACCTGGTGAAACATGGCTTCCACATCAGCCATTATAGCAATGAATGATTCTCGAAAGCGAAGCAACACACCAATAAGCTTGCTTGTCAAGTCGGGTCCTTGCTTCACAACATCATTGAGTGCCACTCCCTCGCCTTTCGCCGAACAATCAAAGACAATGCGAACTTTATCTGGCTTCTTTTCGCTTACCACTGGATGATGGGGTAAGTACCACGTTATACCTTTCCTTGGCAAACTATCATCTACTTCTTCAGCATAACCCTTATCAAGGAGATCACGCATGCCTTGAGTGTACTTTGCATGCATGTCATTATCTTTGCGAAGTCGCCTTCCAAGTGAGTTCAACCTCTGCTCAGCCATCCATCTATTCTCAGGCAAGGATGGTGGGATCTCCTTGAATGGAATTGGTAGATGATAATGGCCCTCGTTTCTCGTTACGTTGTCCTCCCATAAACGTAAATCCTCTCGGTCCTGCACAGACATTCCCTTAGCAGCTGGGTTTAGGGAATCAGCTTCTATCGACCAAAACATCTTGCACTGATTGTCAAGCGATAAGTCCTCCGATATGAAGTGGGAGCTTAACTTTGTCTCGCCTTGTCCCCTGACAGGACCACAAAGTGTCCATCCTAGTAGCGTCTTCATCGCATATGGCTGTCCAGGATTGCCTCGTCTGGTTTCTAGAGGACAGATTAGCTCTGGATAGTCTTGTCCAATTAAGATATCCACCTTATCCTTGCCAGTTCTTGGAAAGCTGATGTCCTTGAGATGNGATTTCATGTATCAAAAGCATGAATTTAATAACAGTGCGTGACGATGATGTTGCTTTAAATCAACGGAAGCGACCAAGCGTTGCTATGGTGATATATAAATTTCTCATAAATGACAGGAAATTACACCACGAGCTATTAAAAATTAAGGATTTGAAAATTGTGCTTCGGCACATTTAAGTACAAAATAAAAAAAAAAATCCTAACCTCTGCTTACAATCATTAAAAAAAAACACCGAATTATTCATCACAATCATATGATTAATGTAATTTCCCTTCCTCCTCCTCCCCTTCTCCGCTCCCTCCTGTCACCTAGCACGTCCTTTACTGCTCCCATATTGTCTTCGTGTTTTTTCTTTTCTGTTTTTTCTTTGTTTTGTCTCTTTGTTCTCTATACCGCTTCTCTCCTGTTGTTTATTTTTGTAATATCTGTTTACATATGCAATTATATACAATGTAATAATCTGTATACGTTTATGTGTATATGCCTTTATCATGTATAAATTATTAAATAAATGTAATTATTAGGGGCCCGCCTTCTAAACAAGCCTCGCTTCTTTGCTGGCCTCTATTTTTCATTTCTTTTGTCATATTACCATTATTATTTATGATGACTATATGTATATGAATTATCAAAAGAACTGAAAAATTAAATTATTTGAATTTGAATTTAAATTTGCAATGCAGCTGATCATTGGGATGTCTAGCCGTCTTCTGCGTTCTTCCTCCAATTCTTTTATATATATATATATATATATTTTTGCTGCTTGCTATGCTTTTAATTCGAGTAATTGTTTGTAATGTTCATTCTGTTTATTAGTTCTCGATAAATTCATCATTGAAACAAAATGTAACATTTTTATATCATGTATATTTTTAATATTTCTGTTATGTTAGATAATGTTATGATGTACGATACAATTTGTTGATGGTTGTTTTGTATTTGATAGCACAATCAGTGAATGGCATAGGAAATAATCAAACAAACAATTTATTCTGCGGTAAAACAGTCACAAACGGGTGCCGAGGTGTAGTGGACTATCAACCAGAAATCAGAGGGTCGCGGTTCGAGTCCTGCCCATGGCACTAACTTCCTTCAGAAATCCATCTACAGTTTGCTGCACTCAACACAGGCGAAGTGAATGTAAACCTTTACAGGATTATCAAATCTTATTCATGGATAGTGAAGGCTAAAGCAGGGGTTATAATATGATTAAAAATCATCGTGAACACTCTGCATAGTGAATATATGCGCTTGATAAAAACATAAATTATTAATCATTATAATCGTTATAATTATTATTATTGCTATTATCATTTTCATTATTTTCATTTTTTGTTGTAATTATCATTATAATGATTTGGGCAAATAGTCAGCGCAACTCATTTTGGCTTTGCCTATTAAAGATAAAGGAAGCTTGTCCAACCATCGGGAAGCTTGTTCAATAAAATATCATAAATCGTAAAAACTATAGTTTATGATGATCAATTATTATTAATCTTGCTCAAGGATAGCCCCGAGTTTACGCTCAACAACGGAGCGGCTCAACGACGGGAGAATTCGTCAGATTCCTGCGTTCTTGCTAACCCGTCCTTATTCCCTCCGTTGCTCTTAACTTCTGTTACGCTCGACTCGCCTCACGGAAGTATGCTAATTGAGTGTGACGTCGGGAACCGAGCTTTTACGCCGAAATCCAAAGACCGCGGTAAAGGTTACGTGATTTGCACAATAGGCACGTGATACGCTTGGCCGCATCTGATTGGCTACGTTCCTGCATCTAAGACGGACGTGGGATTGAGCAAAGACCGTTGTAGAAATCTGTTCTTCACGGCTGTTGTCACTGGCAACCAGCGAGACCGTCCTATGGTCAAATGGTATTGATTAGCGATTAGCGATTTTGCCGTCGTGATGAAGATGCGTAACCTCGCTATTGACGTCACTTGTGCGACCCAACATTAATCGATAATGATATCGATCAATTAGTGTACGNTTGTTTTCGTCACTGTCCTACTTGTGTCCTTTCCAACCTTCAGATGGTGAAGGATGGATTTCTCCGATGAGAAGGCCTCCGTCTGCAGACATCGTAAAATCTCCTTCTCGGCTTCTTGGAGTTCAACGACACTTAGGGTTACCTTTGGCAAGGGTCTAGTCATAGTTGGTCGACTGCCTTTCCTTGCGATTCTTCCACGGAGAATTTCCTTGAACTTCAAACACAAGGCGATCGATTTCCTCGCACGAGACCATGTGGAGATATGACCTAGACGGGAGGGCTCAAAGCGACTGTCAGACTTTGCTGTGGTACGGAGCGTAGACACTTTCCTTACTTTTGGGTCAGAATCATCGATGGCGAGCTGTTCATCTTGATCTGTTGGAGGCTGAAATGGACCATTTCTCTGAAGGAAGCTAGGTCCTTCCAACCAGCGACGACTTTCCACGAGTTCGGATGCGGTGAGGCCCCTAGATGCATCGTCTGCTGGGTTGAAACCCATCTCGAGTACTTGGAGTATCTTCTGAGGACATAGAATCTCTTTGGCCTGGGTCGGAAACGCTAAGTTGGCATATGTATCAACGTTGACTTTGTTGCAAGCAGCAAACTTCACCTCATCTTTGGATTTGCAGACCCTGCCGACTACACCCCATCCAAGCAGAGATCTCTGTGCGAACGGGTCGTTCTCTCCTCCAGTTATGACTTCTCGAGGACGGATCGCTCTCGTGCAATCATTACCAATGAGTAATGAAACAGCTCTATCATCTCTGTATGGCATCTCGTCAGCGATAGAGCGCAAATGCTGCCATTTCCTCATGACTTCAGGCTTGGGGATTTGAGAGCGAGAAGCAGGCACTGACTCTCTGGAAAAGGCGGTCTGCAGTTCGATGATATTCTGTCTGTTGAAATCCAAAACCTCTATCCCTTTTATCTTCTCGCTTTCAACGTTCGATGTCGTATGCATAGTACTCAAGAGAAGATTCGCCCTTTCTCCCTTCTTAAGCTTCTCACAGAGACGCTGTGAGACAAAGCTGACATTCGATTGGTCATCTAGAATTGCGTATTCAAGTGTCTCCGTGGAGGCTTTGTCATGGCACCGCACCCATACTGGAACGATCATGCAGTGATCTTTGCCGTCTTAGTCCGGAACTGAACAGACAGAGGTGCAGTTTGAAGTACCATTCGATCTAGTCTCATCTGGGTGGAAGCAGGAGAGGTGGTTTCTTTCATATTTTCTACACTTCTTTCTTTGTGGGCAGTTCTTCACGCGGTGATTGTCTGTTGTGCCACACCTCCAGCACAGCATCTTGGAACGAAAGAACACCTTCCTGTCGGAGGACGATTATTCATGAAGTCCCCACATTTGTCTATAGCATGGCTTCCATCGCAGAATGGGCATGAAGTATAAATTCCATGCTTTGACTGATGAGGCATTTCAGGCTTCCTTTGTACTTCTGATTGACGTCCAGTAGTAACAAAGCTTCTTGCCCTCGAGCTCCTTGTTCTGCTTGGTTGATTGGGCCTGGTTTCCTTCGATAGTGACTACAATTCAGGGATATTAGCCTTTGCCGCTGCTCGTTCAACAAAATTGGCAAATACGGAGAATGTCGGGTAACTTTGAGGACCAGCCATCGTGCGGCATCTGTCGACCTCATCTCTCCATCTCCCTTCCAGGTAATTTGGCAACTTATCCACAAGCTTGACTTTTTCTTGTGGGAAGTCCAGGATTCCAAGATTCTGCACACTTCGCTTAGCGGCTACTATCTTTTGCAGAAATTCTGAAAAATCCTGCAGTCCAGTTGAATCTCTGCTCGCAATCTTTGGCCAGAAGGACAACTTATTGATGTAAGACACGCTGATAGTATTTGGATCACCAAATCTTCTCTCCAGCTGCCAGCGTGCCTCCTGATATCCATCATTTCCTCCGAGCAAGAGGTGGTGTTCAACTATGTCTTTTGCCTTTCCTGTAACGTAGGCATTCAGAAAGTTAAGCTTGTCTCTATCACTGATTGGCTTTGAATCCACCATGCTGTCAAATGCATTCTTCCACAGCATGTACTGCAACGGTTCACCACTGAAAACAGGAACATCAATCCATGGCAGTGCATTAGATGTTGCATTGCTACTCACGGTTCCCATGGCTACTTGGCTGAGTTTCTCGATACAGTCGGCGATGGATGATGTAATCCTCTCTAATCCTGAATGCTCTGCAGGGCTCACTTGGGACATTTGCTGTTGAGGAGGGGTCGGAACGTTCTGTTGGGAGTCGAAGAATCTCTGCATCACTTCGTCCTTCTTTTCACCTCCAATTCCTTTGAATGAAATTTCCTCATCACGAACACTGCATTCGCCATCGGAGACCTCCGTCATGTCGTCCAACAAATCCATTTTAATCTGCTCTTCATCCCTAGCGATGCCTGCATTCTTCATCGCAACCACCTTCATTTGATGCTCAAAAGCTATCCTTTTTTCCTCAAGTTTCTGTGCTTCTTCTAACGCTTCCAATTTCCTATCATCCAGCTGCTTGCTGGCTATGAGAGAAGCCTTGCGCTCAGAAAGTACACTGCTCTTGACGGATCGGCGACAGCTCCTTGCTTTACTGCTCCGTTTGCTGTAGGCACTCGCTTCACTCCTAGCACCAGCTTCCCGATCGGTGACGACTGCACTCTCAGATCCAGCTCTACTCCTGGCACCATCATGGCAGACGTCCTTCACGCTTGAAGCTCTCGAAGTCATCTTTCAACGAACAAGTCTTTCAACGAACAAGTCTTTTCAACGAACAAGTCTTTCCAGTCCACGGGTGTCACTGCGTCAAGCGATTGTATTTTGTTTCCAAAATACAATTGTATTTTAT
>BQKZ01002275.1:13563-31808 GCA_036244855.1 Temnopleurus reevesii | reverse complement strand
CCCCCCCCCCCCCCCTTCACTCTTTTCTGTTTCCCCCTTTCTCCTTTTGCTTCTGAATAGTTTACACCTGGCTTGATACTCTTAGGATTTGTATTTTAAAACATAAAATTGCGGGAGCGTTTTGATCATCTTAGTATAAGTCTTATGACGGAGATTTGTCCTTTTTAGGGGGTATGCATTTATCTACGCTGGGCCTTTGTCATTAATTATAGGCTATGCAATCGAATCCCTGTTGACTTTAAGGTGATAAAGTACAGATATTGTATGATTCATCCACAAACATCGTCGACCGAGTCATGTTTCATAGCATCTGCGTCCATCTCTAAATAACACAATAGAACGATATTAGAAGAAAGGGATATGTCACGGTGAAACAGTTTTTTACACCATTTATTAATGTGTGAACACAAATTGGTAACCCGGCTACGAATCAGCTAGAAATAAGAAGTGGTGTTGTTCTAACACTTTCCTAGTGTTGCACATTATGGACCTTACACGCTGGTGTTACAATATGTTTCAGTGCTGACTCACGTTTCACTGTAAATTCACCATCGAGAGGTAGATTCCTCTGATCAATCCGATCTAGCCCCCATTGGTCGGTCGACTTGGATGAGGTCTCCTCCTTCTTCTCTTTCTTCTCCACGCTTTCAGGACCCCCATCACTTTGCATCGTCACCCAGCTATCTTGCTCGATGAAAGTGATTTCGTCATACTCCCGAACCTATAAAACACAAGAAGATATTTAGTTGACTTAATCAACAGTGTTGATATCGTAAAGAAAAATGAAATGTGTGCGATGAGAGATTTTAAAATGATGATAAACTAGAGAACCGCAATGTGGAACCACAACAACAATAACCAATAATTACCATCTATCCATCGTCATCAATCATAATCCGCGTTGTTGTCATTGTCATCATTATCATTATCATCACCCAAATAATAATCACCATTATAATCATCATCAACATCATCATCATAATCATCCTCATCATCATCATCATCATCATCAACACTGTCATCATCACCACCATTATCACCAACATCACCACCATCATCATCATCATCACCACCACCACAACCATCACCACCACCACCATCATCATCATCATCATCACCCCCATCACCATCATTATGACCACCACCACCACTACCATCATAATCGTTACCATCATCATCCTCATGGACTTACCACACTCAATGCAGCATCATTCATCTGTACATAGAGATACTTGACTCCTGTTTGAATCCTCCAAATCTCCTCATATTCAAGAGTTTCATTGCCAGAGGTAAGCTCCTCTATCTTATCAGCAACGGCCTCGACAGCTATATTGTGCTAAAGATATAATAGGAGAGAAAGAATAAGAGACGGAGAGAAGATGGGGTGATCTAATGAGATACAATTTAAGGCATGGAGGGAGGGGCGGGGTGGGGAGAAGAGTAATGAAGGATCATAACACGATAGCCTATAATCTATTTCCGTAAAATTAAGTGTGTCATGGGACAATATATCTGAACGTCATGTATTGAATTGTAAGAACATTACAATCGCAAGCTGGTCCCGCTTTCAATAGCACTACAGAGCAACAATGAATTGGCGTTCGACTTAATTTTGCGGAAATATTTCGAGCTGTATACAAAGAGTGTGGGAAGATAGACAGGTAGGTAAAATAAGAGAAAGAAAGGGTGAGCATGGAGCAAGAGAAGATATACGAGATGATTGATGGATAAGGAGTTAAATGAAGGAGATAGAAAGAACATGGATGAAGAGATTTACGAATCTAGGAATTGGAGAAAAGAGAGGAGCAAAATCAGACGAAGAAAATACACGGCCCCATTGAAAAACAACATGTGCTGATTTGGGGTTTTAACTGTGTTTAAATAAATGTATCAGATCAAATCAAATCAATAATCAATAATCAAGTCAGAGAATGGCGACAGAGAGATAAGGGTTTATAACCACAGTGAGAGAAGTAGGGAGAGCCTGGTGAAAAGTAAGAGATGATAAGAAAGGTGGATGTAGAGAGAGGAAGAAAGAGGAGGAGAGAGGAGGAGAGAGAGAGTGCGAGAGAAAGGGAGGGGAGAGAAAGAACGAGTGAGAATGGGGCCGGAGGGGAGAGGGGAATAGAGAGAAAGAGAGAGAGAGAGAGATAGAAGGGGGATGGAGGGAGAGAGAAAAAGACATTACAGATCAGAGAGTTAGTCAGAGACAGCCGGAATGAAGAGAGAAATGAAATAAAAGGCAAGATAATGGAGAAAAAATAAGAAAGATTGGGGACGGGGTGGAGGAGACAAATTTCGCCATTGCAAAACGGTCTGAGTAAACACCTACTATTCTATTGTAACTTACGCATTACTAGAGTCCATGAAACTCTATTTCATACAGTTGACTGAAGTTCAAATTAGCCTTATTTTTGGAGTGGTATTATTAGCATGGACTTGGAATTTGCTCCCATTAAAGAATGTCCCTACGATATCATCACAATTGTGTAAACTTTTTTTTTTAGTTTGGGGTGGCCCTATACTAATTTGAATTGCCTTTACCTCGGTTTTAAAGTCATACCTTTTCCTATGCATATCAACTGCTCTGTATAAAGTTTTTGGAATCTATCTTTTTCTCATAAACATAAACCACAACATTTTCACTCCGATGATGATTACATGAATTTTGTTAAAAACACATTATGGCGCAACTCAGTGTTTGTTTTTATTTAATCAAATGCATGGATGGAGGAAAATGTATACCAACAATCATATTAAGCACGTGAAGACAGTCTATCACCCTGAATTGTTCATTGTTATATTTCACTTTTTACTTAACTCACCTCGACACCGATGATGTATCTGTTGCCCTCATCTACAGGGTTTATGGCTGGTTGATAATGCACCTCACCGTGTATGACTCCGACAACGAGCACCGCGAGAAGAAAACATATGTGATACAACTCCATGTTGAACCTGACTTTGATTAGCAGACAACTGCGGAGTAGGACCGCGAAAACTTTGTGTTGGATAAAAAGCGCGAAATGACGGAGGAATTATGTTGCCTTCTAATTAAACGTAAATTGCTTACAGCTAGTTGAAGTTGATCTTGAACTTGAAGAAACTTAAACAGAAGACCAAGCAGATATATTTGTTAAAGAAGCCTGCAGTAGACAATGACGTGTCTCTAACCGGTTACTTCCATGTGCTTCTATATGATTGGTTTTAGATATTATTCCAATACAGATAACACCGGTAAATGAAGAACAAATACCGTATAGACTTGATTCTTTATCTCTGCCATCATTTTGTCTGAACCAAACGACCCTTATTACGCGGGAATATCTCCAGGTGCCATGTCTTATGTCAATATGCCTAAAGATGATAATGGTGTGAAAGAATAAAACACGTGTACTTATCCAGAATTTAGTTCCCTATCTTTCTTTGTCTCTATTTAGATTTCAAGTGGTCATAGTTTAATTTGCAATTTGGGTTTGAATTATATACACGGTCTATTGGTAGTGAAACTCGGAACACTGAAATTTATATTTCCCTAAACTATGTTAATAATATCTCTTATTCTCGCGTCCTTTCTCCTCTTCTTCTTCCTACTCCTCTTAGCTCCTCCTCATCATATCCCCCCTCATCCTGCTCATCCTCCCCATCATCTCCTTCGGTTCCCCAACCAGTTGCCTCATCTTCTATCCTTCCCATTCCGTCACCCTTTTTCGCTCTGTCCGACCACTCCTCATTTCCATAGTATCAGTTAACATGCACTGATTTTATGATTCTATATATTTGTGCACGCAGTATATTTTTGTATTTCGTGTGTTATTGTGTATTTGTATTGCATCGTGTTGTATTTATTATTTATTCACGATAAAACTTTATTAGCCAAACGAGTTATTTCAAGAAAGTCCGTGTCATCAAAAGTGTAAACAAAATGCCTAATATGTTTGTGTGCGCGCGCGTGTGTGTTGTGTGTAGGTGTGTGTGTGTGTGTGTGTGTGTGTGTGTGTGTGTGTGTGTNAATCTTTATCTCTGCCATCATTTTGTCTGAACCAAACGACCCTTATTACGCGGGAATATCTCCAGGTGCCATGCCTTATGTCAATATGCCCAAAGATGATAATGAAGTGAAAGAATAAGAAACGTGTACTTAGCAAGAATTCGCATTCCCTATCTTTCTTTGTCTCTGTTTAGATTGTGGTCATATAGTTTAATTTGCAAAGAAAAATTTGGTTTAAATTGAATACATTTATACAGGGCCTTTCGGTAGGGAAATTTAGTACTCTGCATATTTTTTTCAATTTCTCTCATTTTCAAGTCCTGTCTCCTCTTTTTCTTCTTTCTCCTCTCAGCTCCTCCTCATAATGTCCCGTCTCATCCTCCGGGCCCATCCCCTCCTCATTCCGCTCCTCATCCAATTGCCGTATCATCAACCCCTTCTGTTCCTTCACCCTCTCTCGCTCTATCCTATCCTACCACACCTCATTTTCATAGTATCAGCTAACGTATACGTTTTATGATTCTATAGTTTAATATGTGTTGATGTAGGCAGTAATGTTGTGATATCATACTATTATTTTGTATTACGTGTGTGAATGTGTATTTGTGTTGCATTGTATTGTATTTATTTATTGATAGTAAAACTTACAATCAGTCAAAAGACTGATTGTGTCACACGCGCGCGTGTGTGTGTGTTTATGTGAGTGCATGAAAATATTTTTAAAAAATTATGATGAGCCAGCTGGCCTTTGTATAAAATACAAATATTATTACTACTACTACTAGTACACCACTCCTACTGCTACTACCACCACCGCCATCACTACCACGTACCACCACCAACACCACCACCACCACCACCATCACTACCACCCACCACCACCATCATCATCATCACTACCGCCACCACCACCACCACCACCACTACCACCACCACCCACCACCACCACCATGCACCATCACTACCACCACCACCACCACTATCATCATCACCATCACTACCACCACCACCACCACCACCACCACCACTACTACCACCACCACCACCACCACCACAAACACCACAACGATAGCATCACCACTGTCCTACTATTATACTAATACTGCTACAGATACTACTACTACTACTACTACTACTACTACTACTACTACTACTAAAAAAAATTATACTTCTTATTCTTCTATCAGTATTACTATCTTAACTACTTTCAACACGAATTGAACATCAAGCACCGAGAGTATGAAATGATAAAAGTTTATTGACATACTGACATTGGCGGACTGCAGATATACTTGATGTCACTGTGATCAGAAAGAACAAAAGACTGGGTCAAAGTCAACAACTTCATTCAAACATTCACAATAGTGTCATGATAACAAAATAAACCCACAGATGTGGCTCTTAGTCAGCATTTTTCAACATAATGAGAGGGATAGAACTTTCTTTTGGTTCCATCTAGTTAATATTGTTAATGTTTGAAGGGCGGTTGTTTATTTTGTCCCAGCTCTTTGCCCCTTCTGATCACAGTGTATGGCGAAGTGCATAAAACACCACGACTCTCATTTCTTTTATAACAAGTTTTGAACTTATCATTATTCTTATTATTATTACTATTATCATTATTGTTTTCATTTTTTATAGCTTTGTGATATGATTGCACGAAAGGGAAAGCACTCTGTCAGGACAGATGTGGATTCTGCTGACTGGACACTTTTCCATTAATCCTAAAAGCAATGCTACTTTCTTTTAAATGGAAAAGTTAATTGTTTGTTGTCTTTTTATTGCATTACGTTCGATAAATAAATCAAGGTGAGAACAATTCCATAAATTAGTCGTACATAAAAAATTCGAAATACTTTCCAATGCTACAAGTGCAGCTACATAGCTAAATTGTTAATTTCCTATTTATTCACCTGTCAATATAGTTCTGCGTATTTTTCCTTAGATGATAAAATCATAAATATTTATCGGTTAAATTAAAGAATAATACATGTTTTGTAAATTATGTTGGGTAAAACAATTCTGAATTAAGTTATGCCCAAGGTACCGAAGACCAAAGCTGACAAATGCGGAAAATTGCAATGTCTCGACTTGGAGATAAGTCAACGATTCTCCCAAAATCTTGTTCCTTTTCAATAAATTAAACATATTCCATGTCTTGTTGAATCACTTCTGCTAACAAAAGGGGTCAAATTCATACGCCATAATGTTGCAAATAAAAAAAGTTGGTAGAAGATTTCACTCTCAGTTCTTTTAAGTCCTACCTTTTTGTCAATTTAATGTTACATCGTCTACCCGCTATTAGGTTTTGAAAATGAGCAATATAATTCCACAAAGTTATTGTTCTTGATAAGATAAACTAATCCTGTTGTTATTCAAAAGCAATTTTCTTCATATGGCCAGTGCATAAAAGGCATTTATACGGGTGTCCTGAAGAGATTTAGAGTGAGTTTATATGTCGCAATACATGGGAGGGTATCTCCATTCTCCATTCGTCGTGTCGTTGCACTTTTTCATTGAAACGATCCTAATGCATCATAATCCAGATTTCAAATATTTTAAATACAAAATACAAATTTATGAAATACAATTTAAATACAAATACAAAACGGGCCATGCAAGTAAATTCGTTGATTTTTACAAAATAGTAATTTACCAAAAACAAACAAACAATCAAACAAGCAAACAAAATATGAACAGGAAAATAACAACAAGATGTACCTTGAATTTATAGTCTTTGATATGCATATTTTATTTTTTTTTAGGAGCATTAGAATAATTTCATAGGGAGCACTGATGCAAAAATAGAAACAAACTCAGAAAGATTTTTTTTTAATATTGCAAATAATTTCATAGGGAGCACTGATGCAAAAATAGAAACAAACTCAGAAAGATTTTTTTTAATATTGCAAATACTTGGTATTATTCAAACGTTCTTTCACAATTTCGGCCAGGCTCCGTATCGCCATACATGCCAAATGCTTTCCATCTGTGTCTCAGTCAGATCAAATACGATGAGCAAACTCTGGACTATCTTCAATGTCTCATCGGTCTTCCAAATCTGTCTCCTGGCGCCAAAGATCGGCTGATAGCCGTCGAAACCTTTGATCTCAGACGGAGTCAAGCCAATCTCCTGCAGACACAGTCCGATGAATACGTCTTCCCAGGGGAAGATTTTGAGTTCCTTGGAGGCTTCGTAGAGGTCCCGCGCGACGTTCATCGTCATAAGGTAGCTCTTCCCCTGGGGATACGGCGGGTATGTTGGGTCAGGGTACACCTCTTCAGGGACGTACCACTTCTTGACGGAGTCGCGGTACGGCGCAGCGCCTCTTGTGATAATCCCGCCGATGAAATCCTGCTCGGTGTCCAACGTCTCTATGTATTTCATGAGATCGACAACGTTTACAACGACGTCGTCGTCAACCTTCATGACGAACTTCGCCTTGGGGCACGACTGCGTGCTCCACTTCAAACCCATAATCGTCTTGAGCGTAAGATTGACGTACGAATCGTGGAAATCTTCCTGCAGAATGTCTTTGTATCGTTCTGCTTCATCTTGGACGTAGTGCTGCACGACTGTGTCATCCGTATGACCCAGGAGAAAGACCATTCTCATGTCCAGTCGTTTTCTCCTTGCGTGCGACATCCATGTGTTACGAATAACGCGGCGATTTGCATAATGGACTGGACTTGTGAGGATGAAGACTACCAATGTTACATCGATGAAGCCGCCATTATGGTCACCACAATTGATTTCTGGGGTTATGAGGTAGTTATAGTTGTGATCGTCATAATGTGGTTGCCATTGCACCTTCCGAAGAACGCTCTTATCAGCTTCATGAAACCCTTTCACAAAACGCATCTTCCTTTTGGATAACGTCTTGAAATATTCACGATGGTCTTTTTCCCGTTTTGGCATGGCGTGGTGTCTGAATAGTGAAAGTGACTTTGCAACATCCCATTGATTCTTTTTCTCGCTTTTCTTCTCGATTAGAAACCGATGTTTGAAGTCTCGAATCTTTTCCATGTTCTTTTACTTCACCGACAGGAATTTATTCTTCTGAATAACAGGCTTCCCGTCAGGCTCTATGGGGTTATAGGCAGATTTGTTGACATTTATTGCATTTTCTTGGAGTACTCTCCCTTCTGATGGAGGTGGATCAATGACTTCACTCTTGTTTTTAAGACCTGATATGTAATGATTCCTATAAGTATCTATTGTCTGGTTGCGATCAACTATTTCTTTCTGATCTTTGACTCTTATTATTCTTTTAGGCCCGATGTAATTCCTAATGGCTATTCCAGCCAATGGCGGATTGTACAGTGTATTGTTTATATTTTTCGTGGTGGAGTTTTCAATTTTATTTGTAACATTCACAGATATATTTGTCATTAATGGTTGACCTATCGTCAAGTGGTGGTCTCTTTTCACATTTATTGAATGATTATTGATCAAATCGACATGATCGCTTTGATTTCCGACACGCCCTCTTATCCTTTTGCGTAACGTAAGTGTTTGAACGGTAGTTCTCGTGTCCGTCACTAGCACATGCGTCGTCCTGCTGTGCGCGTTCTTAACAAGGCGCGCCTGCTTCGCCAAATAGTCCTCCGTTGAGATAAAACACGAGAGGACCAAAAAGAGGCCCATGACTGAAAACAGGATGAAAAACGTCCGTCTCATCGAGGCCAAATTCATTATATTCATGATGGTAATTAGCAATGTATCCCTCATCAGAGCCAGGCATTCGTTAATCAGTCGACCGTTGCCATTAGATGGCGAGTGTGATATCGGAGATCTTGCTTAATTGTGTATCAAATTTAATTTTAGTTGATTCTGTCGCCAGACCATCGATTAACATGATTAAATGATGAAGAGAGAATCTTGGTGAATTCATTCTGTATATTTTGCGTTCGGGTTGAGTTAGACATGCTCTTGGGTATCTTGGCTACCATGTGATGTGACAGGTTAATCCAAAGCCTCTTGATAAGAAACTTTTAAGAAATCGATGATTTCGTTTTGACATGGCGATTCACTTTTACCCGACACTGCAAGAAAAGGAATAAAAATATTAAAAAAAATAAAGGTATTGTTATAACATAATACATACCTCATTGAGTGAAACAGTATGATATGGGTGTATGTGGTGGAGGGGCGACTGGTACATAATGTATATGCTGAATAATTAAATAACTTTTTCAACAATGATTCTTTTAAATATATACATTCTTCAGTTTAACATTATTCAGTTTCAATTCACTTCAATTCAAAATAACATTTATTTTTTTCCTTCAACAAACAAATTTCTGTATACATCAATACAATATTCAAAATAGAAAGTTTGTATATGATAGTCCTTTTTTAGCATGCGTAACGTATATCTAAACTTAGACATTTTACATGTTTTAGAAAGTTTAAAAATTTCATTGATTTACTCTGTTTGGGGCATTTAAATTAATGTGCTTATTTTTGTAGAAAAAATGGTAAAGAGGAAATAGAAAGTGGATATTCATAGCTTATTTATCGACATACATTGATCCATGTAAAGTACGATTCTTGACTGAAACAAATTTCAAAATTGATATTATTGTATTTTACCCAAAGTGGCTTTGCCATGCCTCTTGCATTTGCATGCTTGGAGTCTGTAACATTAGTAAAATATGCAGTCAAACTTACGATGAATATTAATCATAAATTTATATGGCAGAACATTATACAATATCACATTATACAGATAGTATTCATTTTCAATTAATCGTATCTCCTTAATGTTACTGGCCCCTGATTAGATTGCAGCAATGGGTCACACTTTCTAATAGACCCGCTGACAAAAAGAGTGCAACTTTTGCACTTTTAAAGGTCATTATAATTAAACACTTGGAGTACCTTTTAGGGTGCAGTATCTTAAAAAAAAACTATTCCACTAAATATTTCAAAAGATTATAGTTGTTGGCCGAGATCGCGCCATGAGGATTGCTTCATTTCAAGCATGACAATTTCTAGATAAATCTTATAGCACAATACAAATAGCCAAAATTTCTCTATGCGCTTTACAATAATCTTCTCATATATCAATATTAGGATATCAAAAATGTTGTATGCCTCGAGTAAATATTTTCTTGCATTTTTAGGGGAAATGCGTTGCAACTACTGATGCAAATTCTATGTTTGGTGTCCTAAATGAATCCTTCCATTGCTCAAAATCAGCAATTAAGATCCCATGGCGTGGGTTCGAACCCCACAGCTGCCACCTATTTAAAATAGTTTGCCAAATATTGCATTCTGAGGAATATCGCAGCTTCTTGACAAGGAGTAATTGCACACAAATGGCGCTCCATTTGTCAAAAGGTGCAATATGGCACCTTTTTTCTATCCGCACACATGCATCATTTTCACACAGTATCTATTGACTGAACACTCATAAAATTTGAGAAAATTATTGATGTTTACAGAGATGGTAACATAAGAAATGCATGTATATATAACAATGAATGCAAGAAAACAAAACCAGCTAGCATGCATATAGTGACTTACCAATTTAGGTTATTGTCCCTCCTTGCGAGTTTGTAATTTCTCTGTAGCTGGATTGATAGGATAAGAAATATTCCATGATCCTACGATTTTTAGGTTCGCCACCATCACAAATGCATTTGTCCAAGAAGAGAGACGTAAATCCAAAACAGTCGTTCCAGGAAGAGGTCAATTTCTGGGATATCTTATGATGATGTAGACATGGTAGAACTATCTGTGATGAGCATCATTTATTGCGCTGTGACTCTCGTTGAACTCACAAGTATGATTCCGTTCTGTTCTTACACCATGTCCATCATCTATACCGAAAATATCTCGATCTTTGTCTATACCAATGATGCCGGTGCAAAGCATACGTACCAGGCACCAAGAACAGGATGAATAAACGTGATTACATAATGTATTCACGCGTTGCCATTACAAAGGCTTGTGTTGACGAGTGCCATACACAGATTTTATTTGCATATCTGATCTCTGTTTGTCTGAGGTGCTTCTTCAGGGGATCGAAGCCATACAAGTGCCCCTTTCATTATGAAGGAAAATTGGTGAATAAAAATATTCCGACTAAATATAAGTTTTATGGAATAAAAAGGTAGATAAACGAATATTTAAACAATTGCACACGTACAGTATTAATATGAGAAACTTTTAACATTTTGACGATGCCAGGAGAGATCGGTAAACCTGAAAATGTATGCTGGCGCGTAAAAAGAATTTTAACTTGATCAGGGGGCGGTATGTGTTTCAAAATATTTCTGACAAGCCAACAAAAAAAGGCCTTGTACATTCCGTTCCGCCTCCGTATTGAAAAAGAATACAAAAAAGGTATACATACTCCGTCTATTTTATTTTCATTTTTTTTCTTTTCCAAGATATTTACAAGATATCTATTGGAGTGCCCATCAACTGAGCGTGCTCTTGTCCAATATGCATATCAATATCTCCATGTTTATATTATATTGGATGGCAATAAATGGAATACCAGGGAATATTGCACGAGTTATAGGGCAATATTGCACGAATCGAAGATGAGTGCAATATTGGCCCTAACGAGTGCAATATTCCCAGTATTTCATGAAATGAAGCCATCCAATATAATTATTATTATCTTTACATATACCAGAAGGCTGGTCACTGCTTTGCGCAAGCGTAAAATTGAAGCCGTACAATATGGCTTAATATTGTACAGCTTAAAACTCTCATATAGATAATAATCATTTATATACAGCATCTTTCTCCATCTCTTTCCTCACTTTTCCCTCTTCACCATCTTTCATTTCTACAATTGTTGTCAAACATGTCTTGTATTGTTTCATTCTCCTATCATCGTTTGTCTCTGCTGGTCTTCCTTTCTTCATCTCCTTTAATATTACTTTCAAAATTGTTATTGATATATGATTTATGTAGAGTAGCCCACACGCTACAAAGCAAAATATAATTTTCTTCTATTCTAGTTTACCTTTATAACTAAGATATTACATTTAAGTATGATTTTGCAAATTTGTTACTTTGGAAAAGTTATGCGTATTAACCTTGAATAGTATATTTTATCATACTGTATTGATTTGTATTTTGTTTGAAACGAAATAAATAAATAAATGAAAATGAAATGAAATATAGGCCTCAATCTTTGAGCACCCGGACGATGATGCACCCACTCACCCACAAACAAAAATAAAACACAAACAAAAACGCATACAGAATATTACACGCTTTCAAACGTCCATTCAGTAATTACTTTAAATGCATCATTTCATAAGAGAGTATCAGTTTGAGATCGTATTTTAAGGTAAAGATAAAAAAGATAAAAACAAATCTGCACCCTATAGGTCTTCAAATCATGTTTGAAGATACATCAAAAGGATGCAATATTGCACCTTTTCCTAGTTTTACGGCAGATTGCACGTTCTTGCGAACGTTTGCATTCTTTACACCCTTGTTTACCCTTTTGTCTTATATATAACATGATAACATGTTTTTTTTCTTAATGGCATTTAGAAAGAATAATTTTCATTAAAATATTTTCTCATAATAAAGGACCAGGAGGGTTTTTTTAATTAAAGGGGCATGAGCATCAAAGTTGTTGTTTGTTTCCTTTATAACTTTACTTCCTTTTTTCAAACGATTATGAATAAGACATAAGCGGAGTACTAAGTAAAGCAACAAATTGTATTCCTGCAAGAAAAGCTTCTGTTTACGGTATGGGGTCACTTTTCAAGACTTTTTATTTAGCTTTCCAAATGTAGATGGGTCACATGAGTCATGGGGAGCTAAAGTCGAAAAGAACTGTTAATATTCGAACTATATCCAAAACATAAGGTATTTGTTTTGCGTTGACTATACTTTGCATAATCATAATACATAAAGCCATTCTATGTTTTTGTTTGTTAATAAATTCTCAACTAGCTGCCAGGTCTGAAAAGCTGCATAAATGTTTGATGATGTCCAACAAAACTCGAAGTATCTGATCTACAAAGGCACACTGATGATGATGATGATGGCCTCTTGTATAGCGCCGGTATCCGCCACAGCTGGGCGCTCATGGCGCTTGATTACTAAAAAAATAATGCATGTCTCACAGATTTCAATGTCCTAATTAGTGCTATGGTTTATCTTTCAGTCCAAGAACTCCCAGTGATGGTACACTTTGGTTATTCTTCTAACGACAGGGTAGTGGGGAACAGATAGGTCTTTAGGTAGGACTCAAAGGTTGACTGCGTCTCTGCTCTCCTAATGAAGTGGGGAATTAAGGCTATTCCACAGTTTTGGCCCAGAGATGTACTCTTTCAATACCCACAGATATATTGATAGTGCCTGTATTATTTCCTTCTTTCTTGAATTCTTTCTTGTGTTTCTTCATCAATCACACAGCTTGATTTGATAATTTTTTAATATATACAATGAATATAAAATATATCGGAAGAATTAAAGCAATATAATTCCTTTGAAATAGCATTCCGGACAGTCTATCTTATGCATTTTTACATTCATGTAATTTATCTATGTTGTATTTTGATATGTCTTTTTTTGGGGGGGGGGGGGGCTCAATGTGGTCTGATTTGTTTGTGTAGGGAGGCTATACATATAAACTGAATCTGCAGACAGAACTGTTTCGCTCTTATTAGAGCTCATCAGTGCTGCAGCTCACAGTGAAATACATACTTAGAAATATCGTCTTAGATGCCAGGAAATCGCATTTAAGAATATCTAATTTTCATATTTTTTTTTAAACAAATCGACACATGTACCACGCCCCTCCCTCCCCCCGTGCAAAAGTAATTTAGTTTGAAAATTGTTGATAATGGGCGGAGTCGCAACGCAGCGCTTTGTACCATATTTTGAAAAGGCGCTATATAAGAACTTTTTGTATTGTATTGTATTGTATTGTCATATGACCAAATAATAAAGTCACCTGACCCGCCATAGGGCATTCACGTGATGTGAACTAGCGACTGGAAGCTTTCTGTTTCGGTTGATCCGTGAAGGAACTTACTTAACAGTTACAATTTGACTGCTTTACTGATTTACTGGAACAGCAGAGCAGAGTAAAGGTATCATCATGAGGAAAATAGCTGCATCTATCGTCAACATTATTGCAGTTGTTATGATCATGATCACAGCTACAGTGCATGGTAAGCTAAGTTCGATCAGCAAGTCACGCCGACCGTGGCGGCAGGGGAGTGACAGCTAGGCCAGGTCGAGGCGGAGCGCTCCGGGCGCGCCGACTTGACTGGTTTGGGGAACTGCCTGCAACATAAAAATAAAATACATGTAGATACAATCATGCGATCAATTTCAAAGCTTTAGTATATGATTTACCACAGACTAAAGATTGATATCAATTGCATGATTCATTGGCAATCTTTGTTGTGTCTGTCATATTCATCACTTCAGAAAAGGGTTTTTCAGTTCTTTACTACTAGTATGGTGCTGTCGCGCATCATATTAATTCGTACATCTTATGAATCTCTACAAAATCGATGAAATATTGCAAATCTGACATCACCATCGTAAAGAGCGTTGTTTATTTGCCTAAATTGGAAATTTTCTTAGCAAAAGGACCCAAAACAATGAAAATATTGCCAAAAGATCGGCAGATTTGCTTGCATTTGCAGAAAAACACGGGTCTCGCGACACTGACGTGAATCCTTCCAATTTTCAGACAGAAATCATCAAATTTGTAAGTAAGCAGACATACCATTCGATTCCTTGATATTTTGTGGTCAAGCTACTGTAAATTTTGCATCTTAGATGGAAGCAATTTTATGGTAAATCTTGTTCAAAACGGGGCATACGAATTTATGTGACATAATTTGTTGACAATTCTCGCCATTTTCCGGCATGGAGCGATGCGATCGTTTCTTCAATCGAATTTTGATATCGCGATATCTCCGTGATTCTTTCGTGGATTAATTTTATTTTGGGAAATATTTGAAGCCTGAAATATCTAGTTTCATTTCGTGCCAAGATTTAAAAAAATAATTTTGTATTTTAGGAGATATATTGTGCTAAGTACCACGATCCAAAAATGCTCTAGAAAAAGGACACAAATTATTGTTACCCCATCATACTAGTTTTATTTCTTGTTTGATTAATGTGCAATGATGTGCAATGTGTTAGATTGTGTATATCCTTGGCCTCAACAAATATACTGGTGAATCCAGTTACCGGACACTTTAAAATCTCACAACCAATAATTTTGTCAACATATTTCAGCTTCTTACAATCATGAAAATAAATTGAAATGTTTTCAGATCTCATAGATAGAGTCATACAAACACTCCATATTTGCCATAATTGCTGAGCTTCAATATGTGCGCATTTTTCTGTAGGTGCGCAGTTTCAATACGTGTTCAGTATTACCATGCTGTCCAGTAATTGGATTTTCACTTAACAAATAGATCAACATCATCATATGATCCAATTAATTTGTTACTGCACAAGTTCACCATATTGCGAAAAACTAATTGAACCCACCTCCCCATCCGAACAAAACTCCAAAATATTTTTTTTTATAGTGTGTCATAGTTGCAGCAGCCTGAATCATAAGTCACTGCTCTTGACCAATCACATTACTCTGATTTCAGGACAATTTTTTTCTTCTTCCAGTTAAAATGCCAAGTTTTGAAGATATATGCACTGTGAACAAGATAGGCTATTTTTTATTGAAATTCCATGTGCGCTGGTGAATCCCAAGCTAAAGCCAGGAAAATGATAATGCAAAGCGCCGTGAGCACTCGGCAGAGTGGATACGTGCGCTATATAAATTGCATCTATTATTATTATTATTACCAATATCGATCATGTTTTCAGGAACACCGTCACAGTGCAGAGGCCCGCGTTGCAACCAGAAGTACGTTGAATCAAAGCAGGACTGGGGGTACGTCAACGTCAGACCTGAGGCTAATATGTTCTGGTGGCTCTATTACTCCACTCAGCAGCCTTTCAGCTCAGTGCCACTAGTCCTCTGGCTTCAGGTGAGATGATAACAGAGATCTGGAGTGCATTGCATGAAAGTTTGTCACAGCGACAAGCAGTCATTCTCTGACAATTACCATAGTAACAGTGAGGGAAAGTGCTTTTCATCCAATCAAAATCAAGGATTTAGGCAGTCTCTGCGATAAGCTTCTTGAAACACCCCCCCCCCCCCCACCACCACTGTTGTGGTAACTAAGCATAACATCATCTTGCAAATATGCAGAGATACCAGCCTTTTTTATGTTCATAGAGTTGGAAATTAAAATGTGGATCACCAATACAGCTGGACCAAATTTTTTTTCATGGGAATGATTGATAGCAATATGCTTGGTTTTCTCTCATTCAAAAATATTAGGTTCAGCTGTTGAGGTATTCATAATTTGATTTGTTTCCTCATGCATGCAAGTGATATAGAGGGTTTGCATTTCAAGTTAGCTTTTGATTATAGAGACAAAATGGTTTATAACAAAAATAGTTTATGGTATGAAACTGTAACCAATACATCGCACTTGAAGAAAATTTAGTTTGATTTGCTTTCATTGATTTGTGAAGAAATGAGGGCCTTTGTAGGCATTTCAGAAGTCCTTCCTTCCACGTTTTGTTAGGGGATTTTTCTTCAACTGTTTTCATGTCCCAAACTTTAGGGAAAAACGTTGACATGCTTTATAATAACAATGCTCTTTGACCACTTAAACATTTAAAAATGGCTTTCTGTAAAATATGATATAAAGTTATATCATTAACATAATTGGGATTCTTATGTTATTTTCAAAGTTATCAATGGCGAAACCCTGATGGTAATATTTGCCAGGACACAGATGGTAGAGTTTATATGATTCAATGCATGTTCATCAAAATGGTCCACAGCTCAGCTGCATAAGAATTTTCTATTGGGCTTGTATTAAGATTTGAAAGTCAAGGTTTGAAAGGGTGAGACTTCTAAAGAGAAATTTAGTGTATTCAATTGTGTTTGGATGCTCATAAAGGAATTCTTTTTATGGCTCTGAAACATTTGTTGCTGCTTTTATAATAGGGAGGCCCAGGAGGATCATCAACTGGCTTTGGAAACTTTGAGGAGATTGGACCACTAGACGTTAACCAGAATCCTAGAAATACAACCTGGGTAAGACCATGTCAGGATTGTTGCAGGATGGAAACAGAAATAAATGTTAATTCAAATACAGCTTAATAAATTTAGGTTCTGTCAAAAGAGCTATGTTTAATTTAGAAAGATCATGATTGAAGAAAGAGCATGATTGAAATAAATTGTATCGTATACTGTACCAAATACTTAATCACACAAGTCAGTTTTGACAAGCTAATGCTAAGCTGCTGAAGAACATATTTATTTTTAAGTAGTCAGGGAGTGCCTGTGGGGGCATTGTAAGAATGGCAGATATAACAGAGTCCTTTCTTACTTTTTATCCCCATTAAATACATATTTACAAAAATCTGGGGCCTTAAACATACATGTAAAAGATATGATAAGAAAATTAATAGTATCTCTATTGTACACATTTTTAAATTTTAAATTTTAAATAGTACTACTGCAAATGTACTTCTCTGGAGGTTGACTGCCATGAGAACATCTAACCCATTGACTTCTAAATTTTGTAATTCCCATAGACTTTGTTCAGGGACTTTTTTATTCCAGTAGTCAATGGGTTAACAGTATAACTTACAAGTAATGATTATCAGTTTTTCTTAATTTTCTCTCTTCACCAATGCCAGGTATCTGTTGCCAATGTGCTCTTCATCGACAATCCGGTTGGAACCGGTTATAGCTATGTGACGGACCCATCTGCATACACAACCAACGTTAGTCAGATTGCAGATGACCTTGTGACCTGTATCACTGCATTCTTTAAGAAGCTTCCCCAGTTTGAGGTAACAATTGTTGATAATTCTAATTATATAATGCTTGAATATTTCATGCGGAAGAGCTACATTCAATAACGTCTCTTATCTCTTATTTTCCTAACATTGTCATATAGGACCCCGGAAGCAACATGATTCAACACGACTCTTTGTTCGCGGGCAGCTAACTGAACAAAGAGTCGTATTGAATCATGTTGCTTCCAAGCTTATATGTGACTGGGGCCTTACATGTAGATTATTTGATTTAATTCTTTTTGTTATTGTTGTAGGGTCCTTACACCAATACTAATCAGGGGCGTATCCAGGATTTCCCAATAGGGGGGGCGCAAGAAAAGTTTGATCGTCGGAGGAGGATGTGTGTGTGTGTGG
>BQKZ01002274.1:53507-66110 GCA_036244855.1 Temnopleurus reevesii | reverse complement strand
AGAGAGAGGGGGAGAACAGAATACTAGGGTCTTCACCTTGGAAGCCGGTCTCAGCAGAATGGGGCCTGCAGAAATATTTCATTCATGTCATACTTATCACTATCTTTTTTCCCCAAAGTTATTAGGAAGGCAAAACTACACAAACGGGCAGATATGCTAGTATTTACAATCTTCATAGTCACAGTCGACCGCAAGTTAAGGTCAACTAAAGTCCACACGTCCACTGCTCTCGTTTGTTTACTTCGAAAATCACTTTCGATTTCAATTGTTTCGTTCCAGATTATGTCACTGTGGCAGCTACACAACAGGCATGCGCTCATCTAAGAGTTCGGCACAGATTAGTGAGAAAAGGGAAAATCATGAAATGCTCGTCTTAGATTGGGAGGGATTGGTACAGATTTATCATAGCTGTGACATAATGCGTAACAGTGCGCAGCTGCATGCAACATGTGACATGTACTTCTGGCAACTGTGACTGTGATGAATGAAATCAAAATCTCCATAAATCATGCTTTTCAGAGTCTACCATGTCTGTGATTTGAGAAGGAGATAGCTTTGAAGACATGGACCTGATAGGAATATAGAAAAATAGCCATAGGAGCTGCAGTAACATCGCCAAAACCATTTAGACCAGCAAACATTTTTGGTTTCATAATAAATTTGCCTTTTCAGAGTCTAAAATGTCTGTTATCAGAGGAGGGGATAGTTTTGAGAACATGGATCTCATGGGAGCTGAGATGAATCGCTATAAGAGCTATCATGGGCCAAACTGTTTCTTTTTTTTTCTCTTTACAGGTGGTAACATGACCAAACCCGTCTTGACAGAAATGGAAGAGCTCTTTTTCATAAATGTGGCTTTTAAGAGTTCGCAATATCTTTGATCGTAGAAAGGAACAGCTTTGTGAATATAGATTCAATCAGAGTTGAGATTAATTGCTATAGGAGTTACGTACCATATAGTAAACCGTTTGGACCGACGAACATTTTTTGTTTCCATTTCTTTGTGAGACTACTTTTGTATGTAAACGTTATATAGGAATGGAGATGAATCTTTACTGGTGCTAACATGACCAAAAATGAAACATCTTCTTTCTTTTTTTTTTATAAATTCTACTTTTCAGAGTCCACCATGTCTGTCATTGGAGGAGGGGATAGCTTTGAGAACATGGACCTGATGGGAGCCGAGATGGATCCCTTCATTCCACAAGAAGCCATCCTCAGCAAGTACTCCATCATGGTCTACACCTCCACCAATCAGAAGAAGACGTTCCATGAGCTCAAAGATGCAAAGTTCTGTGCCAGCTGCGGAGAAAAGGTGAGTATATTAAAGTTGGGTTAATATTGAATAGAACTTCAAATGTGAGTTGGATCAAAGTTTAGATCCTTGTGAGGTAGACCCTGTTCTGGCGTAGGCCTTACATTCTCTGTGAAATCAAGTCTTTGAACAGGTATCTTTTTAAGATTAAGGTGTCAAATGAAAGTGCAGAAAAGGAACACTTTAGACATGTGTATCCATTCAAAATTCAAACATTTTTTGCCAAAGGAGTTTTTGACATCCCAACTTCACATTGTTATTAGTCACTCATGTGGGAAATATGTATCGTATGAGATCATCCCAGAAAAGTAGAGACTCTATGCTTCGCATATGTGTGCCAATTATTGATTATAATCGTGATAAAGGTATGATTAGACATCGATCAATTGTGGTTTTGGTTTTTCTGTGACACAATGGTACTTTTGCATGTTGTTTCTAAAACAATTTAGAATGTTAAGTCCAGCTGATGTCTTACCTTGTGTGCAAAATTCCTGTGAAACCCTCCTGTGTCCGCAAATTCCAAGGTGGTTGTCTTGCGATCTTGCGTAGTTGGAACATGCTAATTTTCAACCTAGATGCTAATTTGCAGCCGATCAGCAATCGCCTAATATCTGATACCTAATATCAATTTGATGTAATCAAATTGCAATCTGAAATTAGTGTTGTCATATTAACCGATTGATTTTGTGCCGCAATGTACGCACTGTTCATAATGCGAAAGCCTACTGGTATGGACTATAGAATAATTTGCATTTATTTAATTCTTTGGTGTCAGACGGTAGTATGTCCTCACAAAGTGAGCAGTGAAAAGGTTATCATCCTCCCTCACAACTGCTCTCACATCAAGCTATCTCGACCAAGGGTCAGGATTCAGGCTGAACGAAAAGAAAAAGAGTAAGTATGAGAAATTATTCATCAGAAATTGCCTCTAGACTAGCTTTATTTATAGATCTATTACGACCAATGATTTAAATTCCATTTGAATGAAATGGAGGAGTATTACATGTTATTTCTCAGAAGTTATTTCATTGAAAGAACATCATTATTACAGCTAGATACGTGTATCAATATATCTTAGCCAAGCATTGAGATTTGATTAGAGCAAAAAGAAAGAGTAGGAGTTATTGTTATTCTAAGAAATTGTTTCACCAGTGGGCCAAATGCAGGCACTTATGACATAGGAGGAGGCACGCCCACGTACGTGATTCTTCAATCGAGGTCTGCCATAGGATTTAGTGAGGTTTGAAAGGAGGTGAATGTATACTATAGGGAAGGTTTTGGAGATTTAATAATAATAATCTACTAATTTAATATGAAAGGAGGCGAATCTAGCGGGAGGTTTCAGACATTAACAGGGTATTTCTATGAAAGGAGGCGATCGAAGAATCACGTCCGAGTGTGCTGCCTATAAAGGTAGCCTAACGTTCGCACGCCGCCTCCAATGGTAGACTAATACATGTAAGTGCCTACCTGGACCAAATGAGTTAGATTATTCATATAATGAGTATTCAGAAAAAAAATCCATATAAAGCATCGAACTGAGAGAAATTCCCAAAAGTTTGATGAAAATGATGTAAATGAACAACCACAGTAGAATTAAATTACGTATTCTTTTTTCAATTTAATTGTTGGCTGCCATAGTCCAGAGACAGTGGTTTATCTATAATTTACTGTCTAGATTTTAAGGTCATACAATCAAATATGAATACATGTTAATTAATAAATATGAAAATTCTTCTGTATTCATTGAATCAAGTAGAATTAAAGCTTTCGTTTTAACCCTATTCCAACTGGGAGGGGGGGGGGGGTCAATTTGACCTCCCCCCCTCGACAAATTTCGCGATCACGCCGCCACGCAAAATTTTTTCACCACAAGACTCGCCGACTTTTTTCTTCCAAGTCTTGCGCATCTTTTAAGACTGTTTTCGCGAAAATCGGGCATGTAGTTATGTCGCCGCGTTACTTTTTGTACATGCATGTCAGACCGAAAATGGCTCAAAAACGTGATTTTGTGTGCAAAGTCAATGTAAATTGTGATTTCAGTCAGAATCCATAAAGATGTAGTTATTTTTTGATTTAAGGGCTGAAACTAATTTATTTCAGCACAAAAATGCTTCAAAAATGTTCTGCAATAAATTTTATAGAAAAAACAATAGAAAACAAAAGGTCAAAAAAACAAAGAACTACATGTACATAAGAAATTCATAAAACAATAAAAAAAAAACATAAGAAATAAATTGTCATACCAATTTTTTTTTCAAGTTGTATCATGAGGGATATTATAAAGAATATTCACAGCAAAAATGAGCCTTCTAGGTGCTTTATTGAGGGAAATAGAGCAGAAAGTGTGATTTCATGCATAAATTTGCATAATTATTTAAAAATAGAAATTAGGAATTTTCGGAAAATTAAGCCATACAGTTTTGTAGCTTACACTGTGCTCTATCCATGTGCAAAATTTTGCGGCGATTGCGCGATCCACGGCCGAGATATGAAGGGGGGGGGTCAAATTGACCCCCCCCCCCCCAGTATAAACTTGGTCTCAAAAAGCCCAGTTAAAATAGGGTTAAACACAAGAAAGATTGACTCTTAATCAGCAATATGGCATTAATAATCATTGTATTTTGTGCAGATACCGCAAACCCCACCCACCGAAGAGTAAGAAAGGTGCACCCCCCTCTGGAACCACTGATGCGAGTGGAGTAAGGAAGACCAAACGCCGGGCTAGTCAGGAGGTTAGCACACAGGAAGGGGAAGAGACAGAGATGGAGAGACCCGAGGTAATAATGATAATAATAATAATAATAATAATAATAAACACACCATTTTGTAATGGACTATCTATCTAGTTATACTATTCTGTGGTGCAGAGGGATGAAAAAATCATACAACAGAAAAGAGTTATAGATTTTTGATTATGTGTGAGTGCATGGATAATTATCAACAGATATTTTTAAAAAATATGAAAAAAACAAAGAAGATTTCAGATGTTTTTTTTAAGGTTTTGAGAAAGTGTGCCGATCGGATCCCCAGTTGGAGAGTATACCAGAGAAATGATGCTGATACAGTATAAGCCTTCTCTCCCACAGAAAAATTTGTCTTTTTGAACATTTAGCCGATTTTTGTTTGAAGAGCGCAAATTTCTCTCTAGTATATATTCAGATATAAGGTCTTGTATGTACATAAGGAGAATGACCAAGCGTTGTTTTCCATGTGTGGGTTGAGCTCTTAATAATTGTTTCAGTTACCAGTAGCCAATGTAGATATTTGAGGTCTTACAAGTTTACTTGATGCAAGCATAGTAATTTTGCCATTTTGCCATGTTGCATATTTGCTTATGCAATTTTGTTCCATTGGTCAACAATAAGTTAAAGAATTGAATTGAATTGAATTTACCACAGTTTCGATTGATCACATAATATAATCCATATGTTCACAAAGTGACAATAGCAGAGTTGTAGTGTTGTAGTGACAATAGAAAAGTACATTTTAATGAAAACATATATGACTGGTTTCTTGCAACCGTACTCTTTAGCACCATGCATGACTTTGTGAAAACACGGCCGATATGATGTCAGTACTTTTCATGTAATGAAGGTTATTAATCTTTGAGTCATGAAAATACCCTCATTCCACTTTTTACTGATTTGGTCATCCTCATCATTCAAAGCAACCCCAATGCATTCCTTCATCATTGCACCTTTTTTGATCAATATTGATAAAAAGATTTAAGCTGGTCAATGGATATGAAAATTGACTGCAATTTTAAGAAATTAACCCCATTGAATTTGATGTAATTCAAGATATAACTATACAGGGATTATCTTTCCCGCAGCCACTGGGAAGAAATTTTTGATAAATAAGAAAAAGTAGTTTCTCATCCTGTCTTGCAATTGTCTATCGTCCATTTTGGACTTAGAATTCTGTTTCATTTTTAATGAGAGTTTTATGAATAAAATGATGATAATAAATGACATAAGAAATTCACATTGTTCTTATTTCAAGCATTTCTGAGCTGTTAGTCATTTCATATTTCTGATGAGCTGTTTCATGGATAACTTGTACAGTTAACAATATGTAAGACACCAACTTTTGCAAATGTTGATTTGTTGCTGAATTCACTGATTGTTAGAAGTTAAATGCTAGTGAAAATTTCAATAGGCTCTGTACTGTAGAGTTTAACCATATCATTCATAAGAATTACTCTACATATTCTGAACCATTTTATCACAAGGTGACAATTAGGCTACCGACTGATGACCAGACAGATGGAGGAGCAACAGAAGAAGAGGGAGGAGAAAAAGAAGATAGAGAGAAGGAGAAAGAAGAAGGAGAAGAAGAGGAGAAGGAAGGGGAGGAAGAAGAGGATGAGGAGAAAAAGAAAGCCGCTGCACAAGAACAGCAGGTATGTATCAGTAATTGAAATAGATTAAACTTAAGAAATACATGTTGACAGACAGAGACAGAATCAAGACTGAATCCCTATATTCTGAAGACCTCGTTTATCAAATCAGGGATTAAAATAGCTTCTACTTGCATTCAGGTTCAATAGAATATTTTGTTGCCGTTCTGTAGTTAATTTCATTTGCTCAAAGGTTTTGGAATTTGAGTGTATAAATGATTTTTTTTTGTCAGTCAATCACTGAAAGATAAAGACTTATTGTTATTATCTATATTATTGTAGGAAAAGCCCTTCACCATTCTGTGGGACGATTATAAAGAGAGAACGGGACAGACTAGACATGTACCAAGGCCGCTTGAACTGGTAAGTTAGAATATACTTTTCTTTTTTTAGATGTTTTTTGTTTTCATATTCTCAAATAGTGGTTAGGTGTGAGAGTCTCTTTTTTATGCAAATAGTTGCTGAGGTTTTTGAAAGTCTGCATGCATGAATTATGCAAATTAATTATGTTAGTAAAGTCTGTAGGAAAAATCATGGAGATTGCTTCACCACAATAGAGATATTAAGATGAAGAAGGGGGTCAGATTTGCGATGTTGGACTGTAGAATTTGCATCCAAGTGTTAGAAATATGTTATTGATCAAATTGGCCATGGGAACCAAATCTGAATAAGAAACTTCTAGATACATGTATATCCTCTACAATTTATATTCTCAATGATAATTTATCTTTTTTCTAAAGAGATTACTATAACACAAATATGAAAACAATTGATTTGAAGGGGGGAAAGGTATGTCTGGAGATTTCTTTTGAAGGTGGTGGAGTTTGAAATTGTTTGGATGGCAAGAGGAAAACATGTCCAAAACTTTGAAGAAGCTACTGAAAAGCGCTTTTCACCTGTCTGTATAGATCTGATGCAGAGTTAAGGCTGCAAGAAGGTGTATATATATTTGTACTGTATTAGAGAGGTATTGTAATCACAGATTATTCAGTATTTTAGAGATATATAAACATATTTTTAACAGAATGTGGTGCTGTATGGGTAGCCAGTGAAGTGCAAAGAGAAAGACTGCAGTGTAGGATAATACGAATAATAATATATGCAATTCATATAGCGCACATATCCACTCTCATTGCTGAGTGCTCAAGGCGCTTTACATTATTATTACCCTAGCTTTAGCCCGGCAGCCACCGGCGCACTTGGCATTTCAAGGAATGAATTCCCTGCCAGGTACCCATTCACCTCACCTGGGTTGAGTGCAGCACAGTGTGGATAAATTTCTTGCTGAAGGAAATTGACGCTATGGGTGGGATTCGAACCTACGACCCTCTGGTTGAAAGGCGAGAGTCACGACCACTACACCACGGCACCTCCTTGACTAAAAACTAGTCTGGTAGCTTGATTTTGAACAGATTGTAATCTCTGTTTTTTTTTGGCATGCAAAACAGTGTAAAGGCCATTACAGTGATTAACAAAGAAAGTATTAATCATCGAAAAGCACGGTGACATCCGTTGATGCCGAGGGTCGTCGTAGGTTCGAATCCCACCCATGGCGTTAATTTCCTTCAGCAAGAATTTTATCCACCTCGTGCTGCACTGACCCCAGATGAGGTGAATGGGTACTGGTAGGAAGAAATTCCTTGAATGCACTGAGCGCCAAATGGTAGCCATGCTATAGCCGGGTAATAATGCACAGAGCGCATAGAAACACTTTGTATTAAACGCTGTATAAATGTTGTGTATTGTTATTATTATTATTATTATTATGTCAATGAATCTCTACATTCTTGTTACGCTTGCTCATCTTTTAAACCTAATCATCATACACCTCCATCCCACATGCTACAGAGACGGGTATTGTCGATGATCTCTCAGTTCTACTCCTATGTGCTGCTCCAGGACGACACAGCAGGCACTCCAGCTATCTCCATCTTGGTGAGTAGTGGCCCTCTTTCTTAGCTTTATTCTTTGATTCATATTCCCCCATTTCATGATTCCCTCCCTTTTTTTTAATCTTGAATTTGATTGATTTATCTGTAACTATTCACATTGCAAAAGATATTGCTTACAAATTACAAATTATATGATAAAACTAGAGGATAATTGGAATCAGAATCCGGCTGACATGAATGCTAATACAAAGTTTACTGATTTGGTTTCTCCCCATTCATTTTGTAAACAAAATTTCAAATGTTCTTCTTCTTTTCTCAGAATTTTGTAAGGAATCATGATGAACCATGATGAACCTAGCTTTCCTCTTTTTAAGATTTTGTACACAAAAAGAATGAGGAGTTGTCCACTACAATTTCACAGATATTGCCAAAGTTGTTGATCAAACAGAGCCCCATCAGCTGCACGTATCAACTTTGAAAATTCATAGATTTCAACAAATTATTCTATTTTGTTCAAATTTTCACAGTTTTTTCCATCTAACCATCCAATGAGAGAATGATATTTCTAGATGTGGATTTCACTTTAACCCTAATCCCATTGGGGGGGGGGGCTTTTAAAGCCCCCTCCTCGACAATTTTCGCGATAAATCTGAAACGCGAGAAGCTCGCGCCATAATTTTTTCTGACTTTTATCTTTCAAGTCTCGCCCAACTTTTGACACCAAATTCGTGATGACCGGGTATACGGTACCGACGCTACGCGCATTTGAAAAATATTCGTCAAGCCAAATATGAGTCCAAAACGTGATTTTATGTACAAAGTCAATGCAAATTGTGATTTTAGTCAATATTCATAAATCCTTGTCTTCTTTGCATATTAATGCATGAACTGAATTTAAAATTCATTTTCTATGCCTCTAATAATGTCACCAACAATTCCCATCAAAAAAACAATATAAATAATAAAGTCGAAAAAACAAAGAAATACATAAGAAATTCACAAAAACAATAGAATACGTAAGAAATAGATTTGGATTGCATTTTCTTTCCATGACTATATGTCTGAAACATTACTATGAGTATCTTGACCAAAAATCAGCACATTTGGAGCTTCCGCAAGTGATTTATTGCTGTTTGTTAGAATTCATGCATAATTATGCATAATTAAAGCCTAATTAGCATAATGAATATATTTTTGAAAAATTTGACTACGCAATCTAAGAGTTAACATCGCGGGCTATGTGCACGCCAAATTTCGGCGCGATCGTGCGGTCAATGGCAAAGATCAGAGGGGGGGGGGAAAAAAACCCCCCCCCCCCAATGTACTGAGATGACTGAAATATCCCAATGGGATTAGGGTTAATAAATAAAGCTCCATTTTCTAGCTGTAATTCAGCTAGCTGTCTGTACCATCTAAATTGTTTGAACTAATTAGTTCTTTGTGATCAAGGCTCTGCCTTAAAAGAAAATGCTTCTTTATCCATTTTCCCCTCAATACTGCATGTAAAAGAAACACTATCCATAAACTTAATCATGTTTTTCTGTTGCCTCTACAGGAAGCACTTTACACCCATCTTGAGGAGAGATATCTGATCAAGGAAGTAGCTCATCTGTGTATGCATGATTTCATCCAAGGTGTGATCGAGTATGCACCACCCCACAAGGTGAATTATAAATTAGTTATAATTGTATACACAGCTTACTGTATTTCATTATTATGTGAGGCATCTAGAGTACTTTATCAATCACAAAGTCATTAAAGACGGTGATCAAAGTGAAAAATATCTACCACTATTACATGTATGATTCTTGTCATTTGATTGGTTGGTTGACGTTGATCATTTGGTTAAACAAAATGTTGCTGATAGTAAAGCGCTAATTTTGAAGATTTTTAATTTGATTTTTGCAATATTTACTGAACTGAACTGGCCAAAGAACTATAGCAATAGATGTAATATAAATTACATAATGAATGCTTTATTCATGCAATAGAACAGAGCTAGTTCAATTGGTGAATGATGAAATTTAATCCATTCAACTATGCAACCGTCTTGTTGAATGTATTTTTCATGCTTCACTTTGTGTACTATTCTGTCCTTTGCACTCACAGCTGTGTATTATCCTCTGCCATAGTTCATCCAGGGCCCCATAACAGAAAGGTTTGCGATTAATTGCTAATCTGATAGCGATCGATATAAATCGCAAGTCAATGGCAGATCATATACTGAGGTTTGCAATTGATCGCAAAATCAAATAGCGATTAATCGCAAACCTTTATGTTACGGGGCCCTGATCTTTGCCTATATGCTGGTCGATTACCTGAATGTGACGTTGTTTCATTCCCTCCTTTTCCTGACAGTTTATCTTGTCTCACATTGGATTGAACTTAAGGCCTGTGAGATCATGAGGATCATGATTCTGGGTACCATATTATTACCCTGGCTACAATTGCTGAGCAAACCAATCAAGTGCTCATGCATTCAAGGAATTAATTCCAGCTACCCATTTCCACCTGGGTTGAGTGCAGCAAGGTGTGTATAAATTTCTTGCTCAAGGAACCTCTGACCTTCTAGTTGAAAGGCGAGAGTCCGTACCACTACTTCACACTATGCTTCCAGACACCACAACACTTCCATAGAACTTTATGAAAACAAATGAATCAATTATTATTTGCTACCACAGTTCATCCAGATCTTTGCCCATGTGATCAGGAATAACCTGGATGCAACAGTGCTCTGTTATCTCCTCATCTTGACTGATCAACATGTCTTAAATTTTATTAAATTTATGTTAATTACCGGTAATTAATTTGAATCATTCTCTATCACAGTTCATCCAGATCTTTGCCCATGTGATGGTTGGTAACCTGGATGCTACAGTGTTCCGTTATCTCCTCATCTTGACGGACCTGGTAGACCGTGTTGATTGGCATCACATTGAGGACTTCAAATACTTCATCATGGCTGTCTATCCGTTCCTAAATGTGAGTATGTCACTCAATATAAGTACATTAAGATTATCATTTATCTTCTTGTACTCCAAGAATAAAATTAAGATTATAAATCTTTCTACTGGAAATGGTAGGTAGTTTGAAGTGTAAACTTACAAATTTTCCTTGATCATAATGATTCACCAACCAATGTTTGCTTCCTCAGATTACTGAATGCCAATCACGCCTTTTCAGGCGAAGTCGCTCAAAAGTCATTTTAATGGCGTCGCTTGGATTCTGAAACACAGTTACCAAGGAAAATATGTAATTTTATACTTCAAAATTGCTACCATTTCCAGAGGAAGATTTATAATCTCAATTTTACACTCCATATAAGATGCAAATTTTCTTCTGAATTATTGATATTGTATCAAAGCCTTCATTAAACTACATGTAATACCCATATATCATAGTACTGCACTGTACATGTATTTCCATATCAGAGCCAACAATAGAGGCACGTAAAAGTGGTTTATTACAGACAGCTATATAAAAATAAGTTATTTGTTGTGAGTTTTTGGCCCCCTTAACATAAATCTTTCCAATCGATTGTACGGTTGTTATCAATTGCAATTCTATGGGAAGTCATGTACTAAATTTTGTAAATGAATGCAAACTTGTTTTATGTTACAGGCCCTTTATCTGGTAAATGGATCGCTGCTATGACTTGTAAATTTGAGCAGCGCCCTATTATTTTTTCCTCATTGTTGAAAACGCATTTGTTCATACTATTTCACTGACTTTGCTTGTACAATTAATGTTTTAATACATCTGTTTCCGTTTTTTCGAATCCGGAGGTGAAAAATTGTCACTATGAAATAAGCGCGCTTTGACTTGATTTGATATGATTATTTTTTGATTCATTTTTGTATTAAAAACATATACAATTTTAAAAATATGCCGGATTGTCCACATTTAGCTCGCCTATCTTCCATGGAGTCCGTAAATAACGAGTTTAGTGCACAGGTATCATAATGCATAATATACATACCTTATTTACCACAATTTTATCATCCTTCACAAAGAATAATGTTTGTCATCCTTGTAAGATTGTTTTCATTTCTTTCTATGCTCCAGGATGACGAAGTGGACCAGCTTCATCTCGGCTATACATCATTCAGCGAGAACAAAGTCACCAAGACACTCATCTTTGAATACTTCATGTATATCATCCTCAAATACAGGGAACCTCGCTTCCAAGATGTAAGCCAAACTCATTTTATCTTTCACTTTCTTCCATTATGTATTGCATCAGTCAGTAGGAAAACTTTTCTCTGTTAATTCATTTTATCTTGTTAGTTTTTATTACATTTTATGCAAAAAAAAAATAGACTGAAATTTTTAGCCTCTAGCTAGCTAACTAGCCATGACCTTTTTTGTCCAGCAGGTCAGAATTGAGATGGCCCAAATACCATTCCATCAAATTGGTTTGATGATAAAGAGACAGAGGCAGAGAAAGAACAATTTAAGCAATGATGGCCCAGCACCCAGGCCATGAGTTGGGTTTGATGAATGAGAGAGAAAGAGAGAGAGAGAGCTAAAGAGAGAGAGGGGGAATAAGGATCAAATTCGGAAGCACAGTTTCTGATTTCCGTCTTTCTTTTCATATTCCAGGTTGAAATGAAGATGGCCTAGCACCCAGGGGCCAATAGCACGAAATAGGCTTAGCTATCATCTTCATGCTAAGGCGTCTTAAGTTCTTATGCCACCCTCTTAACATAGTCGTATCAACGCTAATGTCTATGTTACGAGGGTTGCACAAGAAGTCAAGACGTCTTAGCAAGAAGAGTATAGCTAATACCATTTTGAGCAATCGGCCCCAGGTTGTGAGTTTAGTTTGATGAGTGAGAGAGAGAGAGAGAGAAAGGGGGAGGAGGAGGGAATAAGAATTGAATTCAGCAGCACGATTTCTGATCTCTGTATTTCTTTTCATCTTCCAGTTTGGTTTGAGGAGTGAGAGAGAGAGAGAGAGAGAGAGAGAGAGAGAGAGAGAGAGAGGGGAAAAA
>BQKZ01002274.1:30021-42964 GCA_036244855.1 Temnopleurus reevesii | reverse complement strand
AAAAAAAAAAAAAAAAAAAAACACCACCTCCTCTTCTACGGCTTTTGTACCAAGATGGTTTTAAATTGAAACCAAACATGACGACAATGCAAAATACAGCGTGTGTATGACCAAAGACGTCTTTGGTATGACTAGGTAGGAAGTAAAATGTAAATAGATTTCCATTATCAATAGCTGATATCAGGAATTAATTCATCCGGTAACTCTAAAGGCATTTCTGATTACATATTTTAGTATAGTTCTGGGGTGAACATGTTAGGCCTACGTTGGTGAGATGCATAATTAAGTGTATAGTAAGTCCTTTCATTTCTCTGATGAAGGAATGTTAACCATATTATTTTTTGTACGTTTAAAAATAAACGACATGTCAAGGACACCGTGTGTGTCTATTATCTCTGGTGTGTGTGTATACTTACGCCCTCAAGAGGTGGTCTTCGATTCCAAAGAACAGTGAAGAATTAATTGATCTTATTTCGTTGTCAGTGATGATCCTTGAAGAGAATAGAGAAAAAGTGACAACAAAAATCATCGATTACGAACTGACGAATAAAATTACTGCTACCATAACCATGCAACTGCTATTTTCTATAAACACAACTAAACAATGTGTGCCTTCTTAATGAATGTGCCAAACTTTTTAATGGGGGATCGTCTAGAAGCACATCGTTTATAAACTTCCTGCATAGCCTGTGTGTAAAAACTCAACTTGATCCAAATTGTTATCCGTGAAACAGATAAGAGAAAATGTAACTTTTTGATAGTCACCTGTGTCCTTTTTTAGGATGAACACAAAAAGGGTAGATTCTTATTTGGATGCCTGTTACAAGTGTCTTTCTGTTAATTCATCAATTATCATACTCTATCTTATCAGTCTGGGCATTTTTACGGTAAATTGAAAGTAATGCAAATGTATTTTAACAAAAATCAAGCAATGCAATAGTTACGCCGTTCAAACAAAATGACTTTTTTAGGTATATCCATTCGTGCGCAAAAAAACCCGCATATGATTGCGTGAGAAGAGACCGGAGATTGGCATAAAAGCGAAATTTTGATTTCATTGCAAATGGTCAAATGATAAACTTCATTTGCATATACCTTCGTTCATGATGCACAAATAATAACCATGGTGACTTTTGAAAAGTGACTTTTTCTGTCGTGTGTGTTATGTGCAGCGTAATATTACTCACAAAACTAGCTCGATAGTACGGTATACCTGCAAATTTTGTTACCAAACATTCGTCCGTTTAAAAGTTGTCCCATTTTCAATTAGTCATGTTTAGTAGGGGTTTTTTTTTTTTTTTGCGTTTAGGTGACTACTGACAAGAGGAATATTGGAAGGTTTTGAAACTATGAAAGGCTCAGTTTTATGAAAATCATGTTCGGTATTTGACTGGTCAACCTACATTATTATAAACTATAATAGTGTCCGCTTCCAAGCAAAGTTCTCGGGGATCTAATGCGGGGATCAGTTTTTGTGAGTAAAGTTTACTATTTAACTTATACAATACGTGAACCATTGCAATTGATTTTATGATCGTGTAATTTAAAAGAAACTCCAGGTTAAAAAGAAGAATTGCTCTGACTTACATTCGTTCGAAGGCATGTAGATCCTTGAAAATTCCAGGCCTCAAGTCACTAATCGAGTTATTTTCCATATCACTGCACGCAAATGAGAAGTTATTATTGAAATTTCCTAAGTTACCATACGGTACTGAATAATGGCCCTTGTATATTAGTTAAAGTGATGTAAAAAGCGAAGGTCTTAAAAAAGGTGACGAATATTTATTTTCTTTTTGAAATTGCGAAAAAGAATTTTCTTCTTCCTTTCATATCAAATCATATCACTGAAAGGAGTATTTTATAATCTCAAGAATAACACATAACACATTATTTATTTTTACAGCCTATTTCACAGATGAGTAATTCCTTTTGAAACGTTCAAGTTTGAAAAGTTTGAAAAGAAAAGTTATTTATTGGTTCACAATGGCGTCATTGGATTTGAATCGAGGATGTTGATTCGAGAGCAGAATCACTAAATGGAATTGGTTTATTTGCAGGTTAGATAATCAGAATGTAACTGATTATTATATTATGTCCATATTATTAATTTTTCCTATTGCATTGATTATTCCTATTACATTGATTTTTGGTAAGGGACTTGTATTTGAGCACTAAACACGTTTCTTTATTAAAGCACCACCCTATAAAAGTGCTCCTCATTAAGATGCTGAACAGGCGTTGATTGAGTATCGACGTAAAAGTAGAAGTAGAATACATTGACAAGCTGGCACTTCAAATTCCTTCATTCTAATAGACATCCAACAGTAAAGATCTCGCAATTTCTCCTTCCGTACCTTCGGAAATCAATACTCCACTTTGAATAACCTCTGTAAACAAATAATTGAAGTGTTAATCTTTAGATAATGAAGCACCATTTACAGAGATGAGACTCAGTATGGAAATAAATGTATCACATTTTGGATGTGTGGCCGTGATACGTTATGAAGTTTCCAAGCTTTTTAGGAGTCTAATGGGGTGTTGCTCAAAATCAACTGCAAATCAACTGCAACTTTGCTCATTGTAACGCGCGTTTTCATTCGCGCACGGTATGCGCATTTAAGAAGACGCGCATGAAACAATAATTTTGATTGGCGCATTCCGATCAACTGCAACTTGCGATCAATTGCAACTTTTGAACAACACCCCATAAGTGTAAGTTTTACCCCTTTTAAATAGAACATTTCATTTCCTTTTTCAAAAGACAGGAAAATACAAGATAACATAGTAAAAATTAGAGGAGGCGAAGACCGTAAAGCTTGGGTTGGGATCGCCTGTCAATTTCATCATAGCTGCATTCAAATTCAAAATATTTGTTTGCAAACTCACTGCAGCCGTGGATTATATATCTTCGCTGTGCAGATACAATCTACTTTCAAATTATTTCTTTTCATTTCAAAAGTTCAGTTTAGAAGGATAATCATTCACATTTGTATCCCAGGATGGTCATTTATTTGTTCACGGATCGAAAGTTCGTTCAATTTCACCTTTAACATCTGTCATTTTAAATTCGTGAACAGAAGTACAGATAACATCTCGGATTTCATGAATTATTATGTTATTTTGTTGAATTGATTGAAAGTCGCTTTAATTCGGTTGAAAGGTAATTGTAATAGCTAATAGACTTACTAAACGTGGATTACCGACAATCATTTTTCCGCTGAATGGCATGATTCACCGACAGATCTAACAAAAGCAAATCCTCTCTGCTCTCATACCAAACATTACGCAACACATTAATTATCAAATTATCATCATTCGTCTTTTTAATGTAAATTTTATACATGCACTCTACTTCCTCTATACATTTTTAATCACAATTTAGATTTTTTTTTAGCTGCAAAGACTTCAATTTTACCATTTATCTATATATCTATCTATCTATCTATCTGTCTATCTGTATCGTGAAACTCCAGAAAAAAAATCTGGCAAAAGAAGTTTAGATTCCTGATCGAGACTGGTAATAACAGTCTTTACTGGCTTTAGACGAGAATTGCAAATCTGTCCGCGGGTTTCTCTATCAAAATAAAATAATGATTGCCGGTATTCCTTATGTTAATAAGTCGTCTATGGTCATACAGTGCAAGAAGTCTGTTAAGGCCTTTGAAGCAGCCTTCATCGTATCGTGTCAACCGGTTAAACTCCAGGTATCTGGAAAAAAAGGAAAATAATCAATATTGTGATGAGAAGAGGATAACTTGTTGTAAATTTCAGTAAGCTCTACCAAAATTTACATTTATTTGAAACTATTCAGTACACTACATTATAAATGAGACACCCATATTATTGTATGTTTTATGCATGCTGTTTTATGCTTTCTGTTTCGAAAATGATTAACTGGGATATTTGTCGAGTTGAATGATATCCTTTATCAAATATATAGGGCGAAAAATATACGAGAGAAGTAAAATTGCTCAGTTCGGTATTCTCTATATCTATCCTTCTTTTTTGATTATCTATTTTTCAACCGACCAAAGACATTTTAAAGGGGGTGGATAGTTCGGGGAAATATTGAACTGCTTCAGTGCTCTCTCATTTTCTCACGCAGTATTTGAAATGCGTTTTTTTTAATACTTCTCTAACATGTTGCTGCCTGTGTCGCATAATTATGTTGGACTTTTAAAACGTGTTTATACGTATCTTGGAAGTATTTTCATAACCACATATAACTCATCATATCATCATTTTAAATGATACAAAAGCGATCTTATAAATCAGATAAATCAACTAATTAATAAATTATATCATTAAGGAATCGATATATTGATAATAATTTATTATATCACTTACAAAACGGTAAGGTAGTTTAGATTTTCAAACACATCATTTTCCAAGGCGGTCAATTCATTGTACGCCAACGTGCTGAAAAGAAAGTAAAATGAGATGAATAAATGGAGGGTGCAACTATATTGTTGGTTAGCGCCATCCTCGCAACCTTTCTCTCCACTTTGTAATCAACGATATCTGAATTACTTTAGTTACATTTGTACATGTTTAATTACCATATATAATTGTACATCAACTGGGGCTGATGAGGTGCATACATAAATAATGGTAATATCATAACTGGTTGGTAATTGAGGCTGGCATAAAGGTTATTCTTTTTGATCGGTGGTGCAGTAAAAACAAAGATTGTTTTGAGTCTGTAAGTACTTTTACGTGAGGTAGCATACATCTTTCTTTGTACCCTCTCATGTCATATATAGTCAAATAAAAAATAACAAAGATTTATGGATCATATTAAAGTTTTGTATATAATTTATTTGTAAGTTGTAGTTATTAAAAGATATAACAATTTAGGTATACCCCACTTATTGGGTCGTGTTTTATCGATGAATGCAGTTTAATTAAATCAATCTAAACTTACAGTATTCGTAGACGAGATAACCCATCGAACAGGCCAAGTGGTAGGTGGGTAAGACCACAAGACGCTAGGTACCTGCAAGAAAAATGACAGAAGTCATTATCTTGCTTGTGAATTTTCTTCTCGACCTTTCGAATGCCAGTGTACAGGCAGGATTGGCTATACGATGTTTATACGGAATTACACGTACACAAAACGAGATATCTACGTTTACAGAATATTAATGGCAGCCCAGTTAGCCTGGAATACGATTAACTATGAGATTCTGGAAAGTTTTTCATCTATTTTCACGTCTGTTCACTTTGTACAAGTCACCTCCCCGTCTTCTCGTCTTAGGCAAGGCGCATTGGCGAGTTTATACAAGTCACCTTCTCGACTTCTCGTCTTGGACAAGGCCTCTTAACGAGGTTGTATAAATCACCTCCTCATCTCGTCTTAGACAATGCGCCTTGTTGATTTTGTACATGTCGCCATCTCGCCTTCTCGTCTTAGACAAGGCGTCTTGGTGAAGTGGTTTAAGTCACCTCGTCCTTTCGTCTAAGACAATGCACCTTGACGATCCGCCTTCCCGTTTTTTTTTAGCTAGAACAAGGCACCTTGGCGAGTTACACAAGTCGCCTTGTAGGTGGCACTTTTAAACTTCCGTAGACTCCTTTCACAATGTTTAAGACAGAGCGTTTTAACAGGACTTGGTAGTTGAATGTTACCCCGACGTTCTCCAGGGGTCCTCCACCTAAAATGCACTGTTGAAATGGGACTTGAAACGGGAACATAGTGGCAACGTATCATTCGTGTTTGGATCGTGTCCATCACTCCGATCGGACACGATTGATCGACGATGCGACACGACGTCCGGATGCATGTACGCTGCTAGTCAAGGGACGGTAAATCACGAATGCCTCGAACTGTACATATGGGGAATTCATTTAGGTTGGGCAAAATGAGCACAAGACAATTGCATTCCCATAATTTTTTAATATTAAATTAAAAAAGATGATTTATGTTTGAAAAATACAAAGAAAAGTACTCACATAGTATGCAGGTTCTTCATTCCATAAAACAGGCCAGCTACGTAATACCGGCGTCTGTGGAATTCCTTCCAAGTTGCTGTAATGATTGATATAATTTATTTCCTTATTAAAACATTTACAATTTAAAAATACGGCGGATTACCCACATTCAGTTCGCCCATCAAAGAGAGCTGAAACGCGATTAACCATGGATTCTGGAAAGTTTTCTTTTATCCATATTTATTCCTTTATTCAATAAGATCAACATCCGTCTTCGAAGCTTTTCAGGTTAGAAATATTCAAGGTTCATGTATATATAATTATTTCCGAGGGTTCAAAATATAGAACATGAAGATTCAAATTCGTACAATATATATATATTTAAACTCATAAAGTCAATAGATCCAATTTGGCTTCGATTTCATGATATCGGTTAAAAATTGATATGCAGAAGATTGTTTTAATTCCGACTACCCCAAGATGAGGTAACCCGATTCTGTTCTTATATTACGGTGCATTTAAAATCTTACAGAACTATAGCTTTCCTGGTGGTTTTTTCATTGTAGTCTTTCTTCCAGGCGTTTGTAGCATTCACCCAGAATGGCAGCCACATGACGTCAGTAGTGCATGGATTAGGTGGTTCTAAAAAGTAAGGTCTATCGTTGTACAAATGAGCTACCCCACACTTGTATCCATCCGGGCACTTTGTGGTTCCTTCAGAGGGGTAGAAAAAAGTTGCCAAATCGTCAATCGTGACTACATTACTCATTGAAAGAGAACAACTAGATAACACCGGGATTAGTTTTTTTTATCCAGATATTTAATTACGTTGTAAACTGCAGTGAAACTATTTACATGTACGTTTTGAGTATTTTTACAGTTTGCTTGAGAATAATCGAAAAAGAAATCTTTTATTTACCACCAAATAAAAACGACGACCTCCCCCACACATATATGCATCAATACTCCAGGGCGTATACATTTAAAGTCAAAATCGATGTTATTGGTTTCATTATTTGTAAACACACTTGTAAACTACCAAAATTACCAAAACATTCATTTTCATCAAAAAGCAGAGAAGCATGTTGTGTCACTGTTTTTTTCTAATTGGTTCCTTTATGCCAGGGCTAGGGGGTGCAGGCAACCCCTCACCTACTTTTCTTTAAAAAGAAAACGAGTCCCAAACATATGGCAATGTGTACAGATGATAAAGATTAATGTTAATAAAATCCTCTCAACGTTTCGTGGTCCATGTTTAAATATTTGTTACTTTATCCATGCACATTATATAATCATTCGTGTGTCTAATAATTACCAAATTTCTAAACTCCAAAATACAATAGCCTGTACAAAACATCGGGGAAATTTTGCGCGGAGCTTATTGAGAAGGGGGCGCGACTTACCACAGTTGTCTTCATCATCTCGTTGAGGGCAGTCACCCCATCCATCGCAGCGGAACTCATCGAGAATGCATATATCAGTCCCGCGACATACATATGGACAACTAGCGGCTGCCTCACATCCAGTCTCATCGGAGAAATCATGACAGTCAATCACCTGATCGCAACGAGCGATGGCGTGAATGGATTGCATTCCTGAGCTGCACCTGAATTCGAGGTCGTTTCCCAGAGTCTCGTTTTCATGATGAGTCGCTGTTAGAGAATATTAAAATAACATGAATATTATTAACCTATTATTTATGATAATGTATGAATTATCTAAATGTAATATTGACAATAACTTCAATCATTTGTAAACAAACATGTTCATTGTTGTAATGTTGGTGTTATATATTGAATATTAATGTACCCTTATCCTGCTTATGAATAGAATATTGAAAAAATAACATTTCAAGAGAGTTAGCACCATAATTCTTGCAACCGACAATGCGATATCTCACGATACCGTCGATATCGATCTGTTTGAGTTGGGGAAGTGACTTCCGGTTTGGCAAGCTAATGCGCCTGCTACGTATTTCAGAAAGTTGCCATTTTGCTGCCTTCACTATCATCGGAGGTGCTTGGTGCTGCATCAAAGAAACACCCAAACCGTGTAGTACTAATTAATATCGGCAAATATTTAAAAATAGAATTCAAAATGGGATTTCTCGATCTAATTCGTAACAAAAATGAATGCACATGCACAAACCGGACGTGGGTATTGGTGCCAAAATTGTCCACTAAATAAATATCTTTCATTTCTCTGACTCTTGTAAAAATGTTGGATTACCAATTTGCTTACCAAGAATCCTGACTTCAAACGCAAATCCATTGTGCAGAAGAAATTCGTCACTACAGAATTCCAGAGTGACCACGCCCTCTGGCAAAATGAATGATGTTATATTACCACTGGCCAATGGGAACGTAGTGGTGCCGCGTGCAGTCTCATAGCTGCTATGGATTAAATTGATTGTATCCCAGGAACGCTCAATCTGAAGTTCATTGACCTTGATGTAAGCCTGTAAGTAGTTCATGTTAATAACGATTATGATGATAACAATAATAATGGTAATTATGAAAAAACGATACTGCTACCACCGATAAATGACAATAGTGATAATGATGATAATCATTTAAAAGAAAACCGCTCTGAGATCATGCTTATTACTATTACTATTAGTATATCATTATTATTATCATCATTATTATTATTATTATTATTATTATCATTATTATTATTATCATTATAATCATCATCATCATTTACGAAATAGGTTTTCCTCGATAGGTTTTACATATCCTTCGCCAAATTGAATCGTCAAATAGGCGGGTACACTAACATATTCAAATGTATGTTTTTGCCAACGAACGTAGTTACGTAGTATTCCATAAACCGGTTGATATTAAACAATAAGACCACAATACTTGCAATGGCAGTTACTACTCAATAGTGAAATAAATCCCTCTCTATATCTAAATATATAATGTTAGCCCCCCCCCCCCCTAAACAAAAAACAAAAAACAAAAAAAACTATGAAAGTGAAAATGGAGATGGTCATTAAAGGATAAGATGAGCAGGTGAGTGTATATTTGTGACATCGTGATGCAACAAGTAGTGTTTCCTGGGGAAAAGATAGAGTGGTTTAGAAAAGGGTTTTTCATCTATTGAAGATTCGGGGATAATTCTTATCCCCTCCAGGAGGAAGACCTGCTTTAAATTAGCCACTCAAATCATAAAGAAGTATTGATCTGTGTATTATGACATCATCTACCAATTTAACCGTATAAGATTGTAGGCATCACCTGGGCGGTGTTTCACCAATTTACGAAAGACTTTGAAAACGACTTTATGCAAGACTGGTATCAGTTCTTGTGCTAAATGATCGAGAATCTTACGCGTATTACATTCGTTAACGTACTCCAAGTTTCTTAAAGTCATGCGTAACTCTAAGAACTATTTTGGTGAAACACCGCCCAGTTTGGCGCAAGTTCCAAGTGAAATGTTTTGATGATATAATACTTGTTTTGTTTGTCTGGTTTTTTTTATCAAGTCTAAAACCCCGGTCACATAGGGCCCCGGAAGCAACACGATTCAACACGACTCTTTGTTCGGAGGCAGTTAACTGTGAATTAAGAAAGAGCCGTGGTGAATCGTGTTGCTTCCGGAGTCCGGAGTCCAGAGTCCTATGTGACCATACACCGCGAAGAGTGAAAAGGAGACTTGGTCTTACCATCGTGCCTTGTGGGATTTCAATACTCCATTCCCTACGAGATAGCGGTGGGTAATGATCGGGATAGTCCGGCGAAACAAGCGTCGTTAAGTAATCACCAACACTCATGCGTTCACATGAAGTTGCTTGACTTCGTACCGCTCCTGTTTCATAAATAGGAGAGAACACTGATTTTCAATTGTGTGCTCCTTATTATAAAAAAAAAAAAAAGAATAGCGTATGATATAGTCTTATTTGACGCAAAATATATGGTCCGTAACAGAACGTTTGATTGATTGATTGATTGATTGATTTTGTTTCCATGTCGATAAAAAGCATTATAACAAAAAAGAATGTTAACAATTTCGAGTAAACATAAATTGAATACAGTGACAAAGTAAAATTGCAAACAAGATATTAACAAGACAATTGTTTTCAAATTAAAGAGTTAATTAAAACGACCGACCATTTTAGGATTTTGAAATGGAGGGATGTAACAAAAAATGAATGTTACAATTTTGAGTAAACATAAATTGAACACAATTACAAAATAAAATCGTAAACAAGATATTAACAAGACAATTGTTTACGAATTAAGAGTTGATTTAAACGACCGACCATTTAGGATTTTGAAATGGAGGGATGTGCAAAAAAAAGTAGAGCTTTACAGATTACAATTTGCACTGAAGAAAAAAAAACAGTCCTTATCCCCGACTATGGATGATTTATTTCCGAAAGCTAAAACCCTTTTCCACCTCGTCAAGCCATAGCGGCCATTTAAAAAGGTGCTCTCTATGAGGTTTTTACCTCATATTCTTGTTCAGGATTAAAAAGTGGTCTCGAAAAAAACACACGGAAATTTCGTCCTCTTCTGATGACACCTACATCTATCATACGCCGGATTATGAAGACTAAAAGTCAAATATTACGATTTTTTTTAATTTAAGTTTAAGATTATTCCAAACTGAGTCAGTAACGCCAAAACTATTAAAAAAGTCCCGTCGACAATATATCGGAAGGCAGCACCTGCAGTTTAAAAAAAGACGAATGATATTCATGTTAATGTCTTGGTTAAATCTAAGAAGAAATTGTAAATGTGTTATCAAATTACAATATGATGCGCAAATACCACATCGAATTATTACCTTGATTAAAAAAAGATAGAAATAACCCTACCAGTATAATATACATTTGAAAATATCATGTCATTATTTTCAAATTCGTAAACATAAATACGATAAAAAAATTCGTATGAACCTTTCAAGCCGTCCACTTGCCATTTTAAAATTTTACACAAAAAAACGTAATAAAGAAAGGAAAACTCAATAAAAACAGTTTCAAAGTTGTTTCTTGATTTGAAGATTTCCTGATTTTTAAACGATATTAGCTGAAAGCTAAAAGTCTTGTTTCATTCCCCAATATTTCAAATGTCTGGACTAATTCTATCATTTCAATAAGTGTCTTGACAAATACTCGTACTTCAAATATACGTTCTTGCCCTCTCTTTAGTAAGGAGTTCTCACCATCTCTATAGAAGCTGTCCATCTTAATAGATGAAGACACCTCTATGTAAGTGCTTTAAACATGGTGATTGAATAAAAGATGAGCATCCCCGCTCCTTTCTATTCATTGCTATGATCCAGATTTTAGTTTGATATTGATTCTTCCAATATCACGATATTTCAATCTCAAAAGCATCACCCGTTTTGCATCCCTGTTAAGTACATGAATTGTTCCCTACTTTGGAAATTGAATTTTATACAAATAACACATCTTCTCAAAATAGATGCCCAGCTAGAAATCTATTTAAATTCGTATCAAGAAGTATAATTTCTTGATAGGTAATGCAAATACCGTAGTCAACGATTATCTTTGTTAAAAAATTCATCCCGTCTCTCCCTCTCATTCTCTCGCTCGCTCTCTCTCTATCTCTCTCTCTCTCTCTGTCGCCTTCCTTTTTGCTATACCTATTACTATCTCCCTATCTGATCACCCTTATTTCTATCACCCTTCCCTTATCAATTTAACTTTCACTCATTCTCTCTCTCTATCTACTCTCCCTGAAACCTTTGTCCTTTGAAAACGTTAAATATTTATATATTTATATTTTATATTTTTCATGTATTCCTGTATTTCTCGAGGCGTACTTTATCTAATATTATATTTTTGAAATTACCTTTTAGAAAGGTTTAAAGGAATATTAAAGAAATTTCAAGGAACTTGAGTTCTAATGAAGTCTGTAGTATCATCCCCCATTTATTAACTTTTCGGTGGACTCTAGTATCTTTTAATGAAAAATACTTGTGGTATTTCACTGAGCTTACATGGACAATGGAATGCCTTGCAAACACTAATATCCCTCTCATTCGAATTTAGGCAAAATTTGCATAATATGCACTTTTCAGAATATATACTTTTTAGGATATACACTTCGATAAAGTGAATGGATTTTTTTTTGCTCTTGTGAGTTATGATTTTCCAAAGGCAGCAAACAGATGAAAAACGATGACGCTTAATTTTTAACTCTATAATGAGAAGCACCTGTCTGCAAGTTCAAGACTTGGTCTTGGCCAGAAAAAATCTAGCTTTGATTAGAAGCAGGACAAGCAGACGAACATATGTAATAAAGGCTTGAAGCACGTCGGACAATTAACATGAAAGTTATGAAGATTTCAATGATGTCACCCAACAATGATCTTGCACCAATTCAAGGCTCCTTTGTAATATGTCATTCAAAGAGAGGCCGGCTTGTGATTGTTGTGTTTGCACAGTTCAATACACGGCGTGTGCATATATTGTCTCATGACCCACTTAATTTTATAGATTAATAGTTTATATTTCATTTTGTATTGGACACTTGAGTCTTGATAATCTCATGATTATCATCAGTTCAAGCATCACCACCTCCACCAACAACACAACCATCGACATTATCATTACCGTTACAACCGTCATAATTATGTAACGCACCCACCGTTTAGACCGGCAGCCAGCAAGGGTTAGCCTAGCTGGAAAGGTTATCAATTTTAATGTTCATGGATGCAAAGGCGCCAGACGCCAGACGCCCTCAAAATTTTGGTGCCCCATAAGGTTGTGTACAAAATCAAGATTACATTTTTCCCAATAGGCATACATGCAAATTCAACATGGGAGATACCAATCGAAACCAGTTTCAAATTAAAGCTTGAACACCCCAGAGTACAGAGTGACCAATGACAAATAAATTTTCAGCCGCTCTAGGGCCGACAGACGCCCCTAAAATTTTGATCTCCCATAAGCTTGTGTACAAAATCAAGATGATATTTTTCCCCATAGGAATACGTGCAAAATCAATATCGGATATATCAATCGAAACCAAGTTTG
>BQKZ01002274.1:9441-21771 GCA_036244855.1 Temnopleurus reevesii | reverse complement strand
TAGAAAAAAAAATAACGACCCTCTTCTGACCGGCCTTGGCTCCGCCCATGCAACGCATACATATAACTCTTGAAGCATAAATTAACTTTTGGGTTAACCATGCCATTTCCTTTCTTTTTCTTTTTGTTTCTGATAGTGTATGACAAAGATGACAACCCATCTTACTCTATAGATATATGTAACTCTGTCGTAAAGCAGTACACTAACGTGGATGACGAGGACGATGTTGGTCTCCCTTGCTCGGGATCATCGATCATCATCACTTCGTATCTCATCGTCCTCGGCATAATCCTCCATCATCTTCTCAACTGATAACACAGTGTTATTTCCGAATGGTCAATATCAAAGTCACGTTATTGCTAACGCCCAGCTCAAAGGCGTGATTTGCTACCTGGCATTTATGTTTAGAGGCTTTTCTCACTACTGATTGCATATGTTGAAAGTTTTTGGATGTTTTTATTCATTATTATTTCTGTTAAACTGTTTTACTTGACCAATCTTTTGTAATTGCATTTAATTATTGTAATTGCATTAATTCAATAAAACATATAAAAAAAAGTCACGTTAATTCCTTCAGAACGGATATGATTTTCCACTGTTAGGAGTCGACGTTGTTTTCTGAAATTTCCACTACAATTGTTCTAATGTTAATTTATCCAATCCTTCTCCATAATGTCTTTGATAAAAGGGGGAAGCAACGACAATAAGAAACTTCTTTGTCCAATTCAAGTTTAATCTCAAGTTTATTTTCCCACAAATTGCTCCCTTTGATTTTCACTTTCAAACTTTGTTTAAAGACTGGGTCTGCGACAGAAAATTCCAATTGCTTTCATTAAAAGCACAAACATCAGGCGAGCGGATCAAAAAAGTTTGAAACAGAGGGATTACATACGTCATTTCACCTGACCAAAATTTGCTTGGAAATCACTGTGAAGATATGATATACTGAAATGTTCATAATTTACTTCAAACTTGTTTTACCTGTTCGTCTGATTTTCTGCTCATAATCAAAGCAAACATTTTTCCGACCGAGATCAAGTCTTTAAAATGCATGTCATAGGCCTATAATTTTGTGGTGTCTGTTAATGAAGGTGCACACCATATTTGCATTTAGTTAGTTTATTGCATCTGTTATTGCTAGTTTGTTTATGGTCCCTATACATGTACTATCAACTGGGTAAATACTAAAATAACAATCAGGACATTGTTCCATTATTAAGTACATAATAGATGTTGTAAGGAATGTTGAAAAATGTAAAATAAAGTATTATTATATTTTAGTATGACATATCAGGGTACATTGCCAAGTTTCCTAATCTACCGTAGGTCACATAGCTCAGGTTTGCGGCGTTGAGTGCCAGCTGCTTGTATACCATGCACAAATCTACGAACTACTGGTGACCATATCCCAAGAGAGAGTTAGCAACGAGGGTCGTCACCAGTTGTTCGTATAGAGTCGTGCGTAGATGTACAAACAACTATGTGAAACAAAACCCACCTCCCCTGAAGGTCTGTTGCATGGGGCACTCGAAGATGATGTGATGTGCGCGGTTGCTCAGTACTTTCTTACACGGGACAAATTGTAAGAGTCTGTGATACATGTAATTTTGAAGAAAAATTATGTCAAATATTAAGACAATCTCAGAATCGCTTGTTGGATTTTCAGCGTCAAATACACTATTAAAAATAAGTTACTTTATAATTGTGTTACTTCAAAATGGTTGCACTGTTCATAATGTGTAATGGAATTACACACGACTAAAATTAACTATCCATGAAATTGATGGCCTTCATAACAGGTGCCTTTGATCATTTTTCACTGGTATGAAAATTATATTAAATTTTCATACGCGTATTTAAGAGTGATCCTTATTCATTTTGATCAGTGTACTTACTGACTGTTCCGAAACTCATTATTCAAACTCTGAAAGTGCATTCAATCACATTGAAACAAGAATAAAATGAAGAATGATTTGAAGTTACTTTTTAATGCATTTATATTCTTTTAAAAAACTTATTATTACTTTTGGGGGGAGCGGGGTGAGGTGATGGGCTCTACCTGCGGACTTTTTATGGTTAAGGCTCGCCATAGTTCCATTCTCTTTGTATCTATCTAAAAAAAAAAAAATATTGGTAGCATGTGCGATAAAGGTATTCATAATTGCTGTTTCAATCCTTAGACAGAATGATATTCTCCATTCAAGTTGAAAAAGGTATTTTCATACATTGTTTGTAGATTATTGCTGATATCTACCAGCGGATATTTTTTTTATATTCCTTATTGTTATATTAAATGATTTGATGCAGTACTAAATACATTGCGATATATTTTTGTCAAATAATAACTTATCCATTTAAAAAGGGTAAAGACCGTACGTATAATGTATATGCATACATTTAAAATTTACAGGTTTGCGAAATGTTTTGACATCAATTATGTAATCTTTGGAGAAAAAAAAATCTAGAAATTTACCCTTTTTTTTATTATGTTTGTTTATACATGTATTATATCTACGACTTCATGATTTTAAAGAACAAAAGGTTTATACATTATGTTAAAACTATTTTTAACATTTCTTTGAGAATGCTGCAATTATTACAAATTTGTGATTTAAAAGAAAAAAGACAATTATGCAGTATGTGAAATCTATTTGCATTTTTTTTTTCTGCTCTCTCTGCAATTGCTCTCTCAAAGAGAGATAAATGCAGAGAGTATTAACAAAATTTGATACTCTGCATAAATGTCTTGTTTTTATACGTAAAATATGACTGTATATTCAATTTGTAATATGTTATAGTTCTCTGGATAAATGTCTCGTTTTTATATGTACATTATGACTGTACTAGTATATTCAATTTGTAATATNTTTTGGAGAATACTCTATCAGGATATACCATCAAATTCGGGATTATAATTTTATGTTTTGAACAGGACGACATCAAAGTTGGAGGACATTTTTTTTGACTCACTCTATACAACAAAATAAAGCCAACGTTTCAAGAATTGATATTTTGAGTTTGCTTTATTATTGTGCCTGCACATAATGCACAATAGAGATGAGTGAACAATATAAAAAGACAGGTTGGAACAACGAAATACATGTAATCAAAATACAACACGATATTAACTACTGTCAAACCTTGCTATAAAGAGCACTGATATAACAAGCTCTCGTTATAACAAGGTAATTTTCCTGGTCCCATCTCTTTGTACAGTCAAACCTCGTTATAAAGAGCACTGATATAACAAGCTCTCGTTATAACAAGGTAATTTTCCTGGTCCCATCTCATTGTATTTTATTGTATTTTAACCCTGATATAACAAGGTTTCAGTATGAAGAGGGAATTCCTCTGGTCCCAACGACCTTGTTATAACGAGGTTAGACTGTATTTCTGTAAAATTAAGTTGAACACCAATTCAATGCTCCTTTGTAACGCTATTGAAATCGGAACCAGCTTGTGATTGCTGCGTCTGCATAGTTCAATTCACGGTGAACGGATATATTGTTGATTGACTGACTTTATTTTTTATAAAGTTTATATAGTTTATATCGTGTTATACATGTATATAAAGTGTGAACAGGTAAGACGAAGGAACTGGCGAAAGTTATCAATCCACATGAAATCCCTTCATAACGGCTCTATCAGCCAAAAGAAAATAAGTGGAGTTTGATAAATAACAGGTTTGAAGTTATAACCTCCAAAGATCAATTAACTCTCAGAAGTACAAAGTTTGAAGTTGATATCTCCAAAGAACAATTAATTCTCATGCATATTAAGATATGTGACCTTGGAACTTGATAACCTCAAAACCCTAAATACAGAATTCCATTCACATATATGTATGAGATAAAATGCATTTACCCTACAACATCATTTCGTTATTTATGTACAAATCAACCTTATTGAACCACATGTGTAAATATGCTTAAATTGGTTTGCTCATGAATTTTGCAATCTGAAACAGAACAATTCATATCTACAGATACATTTTTTCTGTCATGGATGAAGAATAAGTTTAAAAAACGTGATTTTCAACAGCATGTCATCAAACCCTTTTGACAATTTTAATATATTTCTTTTGTGCACTGACATAGATGTGAAATATCAGATTTCATCTAACATGTCCGCCAATGAAATTAGCAAGATGTGCAGTACAACAGGAAATTGAGAAGATAAAAATAGTTGTACACTGAAACAGGACTGCCAACCTAAAATCATATTCTTGGCATTTGTTTGCTTTATATTAATGAGGGGTACCATACTTAGGAGATGTCAGACTGTAAAAATACCAACATGTATCCACCTTTCGACTTGAAAATCTGTTATTATCAAATTATTTTCAACAGAAAACATCGTCAACACGCTATATAATTTGATAGGGTCATGAATAGACAATTAGATATTTTCTATGGAGTCAGGTGCAATGGGTCAAATGGTATGGTGGTGTTGTGCATTCATAGATATCTATAGATCTTTGTAACCCCTTAGAAAGATAGGGTCATGAATAGACAATTAGATATTTTCTATTGAGTCAGGTGCAATGCGTCAAATGGTATGATGGTGTTGTACATTCATAGATATCTATAGATCTTTGTAACCCCTTTGTACCCCCTTAGATGGATAGACAATTAGCTGTTTTCTATTGAGTCAGGTGCAATGGGTCAAATGGTATGATGGTGTTGTGCATTCATAGATATCTATAGATCTTTGTAACCCCTTTGTACCCCCTTAGATGGATAGACAATTAGATATTTTCTATTGAGTCAGGTGCAATGGGTCAAATGGTATGATGGTGTTGTGCATTCATAGATATCTATAGATCTTTGTAACCCCTTTGTACCCCCTTAGATGGATAGACAATTAGATATTTTCTATTGAGTCAGGTGCAATGGGTCAAATGGTATGATGGTGTTGTGCATTCATAGATATCTATAGATCTTTGTAACCCCTTTGTACCCCCTTAGATGAATAGACAATTAGCTGTTTTCTATTGAGTCAGGTGCAATGGGTCAAATGGTATGATGGTGTTGTGCATTCATAGATATCTATAGATCTTTGTAACCCCTTTGTACCCCCCTAGATGGATAGACAATTAGCTGTTTTCTATTGAGTCAGGTGCAATTCATCAAATGGTATGATGGTATTGTGAATTCATAGATCTCTGCACCCCGCTAAGAAGCAAAAGCAAAATCATGGAATATGATTTTGGTTGGCAGGTCTGCTGTAAGAACTAAGTACAAGACCACAAAGGTTGAAGCCTCGATTGTCGCATAAAATTGCAGCAAATGGAATGATTAAAGATATCACACCACATCAGGTATCAGATTGCATCAGGTAATTAAATTTGTATGAAAAATCTGGATTTGAGATGTCTTTTGTCAAAATGTAAAGAGTAGTTTTCAACAAAACAAATGTATCTACACTGTATATTGCCACCAAACTATACAGTTCAAAATTCTTGGACACCTGTTCCAAAAGCCCAGCACCATGGATATGGTCCAGTGATCGCACTGCCATCCCAATGTTATTGGCTTGATAGTGATAAAAGGTGAGCAAAATATGTTGTCCTGCGCTGTATAACATGTGGGAATAGATTACAAGATACCTATATGCCGTGCTTATGCTACAATAGTACAGTGTATAGATTTGTGGTATTGTTACACTCAGAGCAATTCCACATGGGGAAAAAAAATCCTGGAATATGTTTTGTAAGTGCCTCTCATTTTGGTTGGAGACACAAAATTGTGGATAATTTGCTTGGAATCTGTGAAGTATATAATGTACATTGAAAATCTCTCTACAGAAATGTCAATTTTTCAAATTTTTCAAATTTTGTGGACTGTTTAAAACCCTATTCCAACTGGGAGGGGTCAATTTGACCCCCCCCTCGACAAATTTCGCGATCGCTCCGCCGCACAAAATTTGTTCACCAGCACGAGACTCGCTGACTTTTTTTTTTCAAGTCTTGCGCAACTTTTCAAGACTGTTTTCACAAAAATCGGGCATGTAGTTATGTCGCCGCACCACTTTTCGTACATGCATGTCAGACCGAAAATGGCTCAAATACGTGATTTTGTGTACAAAGTCAATGTAAATTGTGATTTCAGTCAGAATTCATAAAGATGTAGTTATTTTTTGTTTCATGGGCTGAAACTAATATATTTCAGTACAAAAATGCTTTAAAAATGTTCTGCAATAAATTTCATTGAAAAAGCAATAGAAAACAATAGGTAAAAAAAACCCAAAGAAATAATAATGTAAAGCGCCTTGAGCACTCAGCAGAGTGGATACGTGCGCTATATTGCATCTATTATTATTATTATTATTATAAGAAATTCATAAAACAATAAAAAACATAAGAAATAAATTGTCATACAAATTTTCTTCTCAAGTAGTGTCATGAGGAATGATATAAAGAATATTCACACCAAAAATGAGCTTTCTAGATGTTTTACTAAGGGAAATAGAGCAGAAAATGGGATTTCATGCATAAATTTGCATATCTACTTATTTAAAAATAGAAATAAGGAATTTTCGGAAAATCAAACCATACAGTCTTGTAGTTAACACTTTGCTCTTTGCGTGTGCAAAATTTTGCGGCGATTGCGCGATCCACGGCCGAGATCCGAAGGGGGGTCAAATTGACCACCCCCCCCCCCCCCGGTATAAACTTGGTCTGAAAAAGCCCAGTTAAAATAGGGTTAATGACCCAAATGAGCAAATTCTCTAATGCAATTCCGTTAGCCACACTCTTCATACCTTGGAGCTTTCCATGTAGACAATGTAAATGTTTCTTCCTTGCCATTCATGTTAGCACTTACTTGATACTACATTTCAGAGTTTGATCAGTCTCTGAGAGTCTATCACTGAGCTCTAACAAACAAAAATGTTGCTCAAAATGGCATGTAATTCCGTTACCGCCCATGTAGAATTGCCCACTCATCAAAACACATTCTAAAACATTGAAATACAAAGACAGTTGTTTGTGACCTCCAGTAGAAAAATTTATTGACTTTCAATTCATTTTCAAATGAAAATTCATGAACCGTTCATACATACACTTATTATGTGCTTTCACTAGTACAGTAGAAACTCTGTATATAACAAGGTGCTTGGGACCATCAAAATACCTTGTTATAGCAGTAATCTCTTTATAGCAGAGTTAAAAAACAATAAGTTATAAAGAGCTGGGACCAGATTTTTTGCCTCTTTATAGCAGATATTTCGTTAAATCAGATCTCTTTCTGGCGAGTTTCTACTGTACAGATTTCCGGTCTTGTTACACTAATCAAAACACATCGTAAAAAAAAAGCTGTTGATTCATTTTCAACAAAATGAAAATTCACAAACAGATCAGTAATACATACATTACAATGAAGACCCTGTATAGCATACTGTAAACCTATATGTATAAATTGATTTTTTTTTTCTGATTTTTCACAAACTGAATACAATAAATATCTGTGGCATTTTCCAGATTCTGATACCACTAAAAAATACAATAATACATGCAGCATACATTTGAATTACAAAAAATGTAGCACTAGGAATGAAATCATTGTTTGTATAGATCCTGCTTGCTAGCCATTCAGAAATTGGTGAAGTACAGTCAAACATTGTTATAACAAGGTCCTTGAGACTAGAAAAATTATCTCTTTATATCGAAACCTTATTACATCCGGGCAAAAATACAATAAAATACAATACAAAGAGATGGGACCTGGGGGGTGTTTCATCAAGATTTGTCGCAGCGACAAGGAGTCATTTTCCGACAGTTCCCATAGCAACTGTCAGCGATAGTGCTTTTCATCCAATCACAATCGAGGAATTTGTCAGCGCTGACTAATTGTCTCTGCGACAAATCTTGATGAAACACCCCCCAGGAAAACTACCTTGTTATAACGAGATCTCGTTATATCAGTGCTCTTTATAACGAGGTTGGACTGTACTGGTTTTCAAAAATGTCTCCAAATTCATTTGATCTGTTCCTCCTCTTCTTATTCTGATACATTTCTGTCTTGAATGTTCTTTCTGGGTTGATCGAAATTAAAATTGTACTTCCATTTCCATTTTTTTAATTGGAATACCACTCTCCATGTGTTGATTACTTTTCCAATCCTTTTCCTAACGTACTAAACTTTTGATAAACATTTGACTTTTGTGATGTCTTTCGATATCATTATCCCCATCGGAAATAATGTACATGGCCTTATATCACTTGACCTTTTGACCCCAAAATGACCTTCAACCTAATCATTTGCATCACCCAGCATCTACTATAACCCAAGAATCAATTCTGCAAAGTGTAACAGACAATATGTAATTGGGATTGTGCTATTAAAAAAACCTTCAAATAAAGCTGTCTGTTCTATCATATTATATTTAGTTTGATAGAAAACCAACAAAAAATGCAAGAATAAAGAAATTTACTCTTGTAATATCAAAGTATCTATGAAAATGTTGATACACAAATTTCTGAAGAATCAATAAAAAAGGCTTTGTGCAATATATTTGTGTATTAAATGGCAAGAGATTAAAGTGGAGATACAGTCGCAGAACTCTGTATATATGGTACTGTACATACAAATTTAGAACATACATGTAGAAGAGTTTTCTCAGATATCTGCCATTAAATTGGAATGAAGACTTCATACATTTTTTTTTACTCTATACTTCAAAATGATAGAAATATCATAGATATACCTTACAAAAAGTGAGCCTCTAATAAATACAAGAAAGACAATGTGATACACTGTATAAATAGTACTGCTATGGGAAATGAAGAAATAGAATATACCCGAAATGCAAAATATCATTTTTTCACATTTCCTAAATACATATCACATAAATATTTATACTCACACTGTGTGTAATGGAATAACTGTATTCTTTGTATCAAACATTCACACAAATAAGAAAGGCAAGATCATGTATGAAAACTGTCATTGCCCCAATAGAAAAGATTTGTCTTACATTTTACTAAACAGGCACATGTTTCACATCTGAATTACATAATTGAGATTTGAGATATCATTCAAATTACAATCCAATTTACTTCATTATAAAAGTATATATTTTATCTACAGTTTATTTTAGGTAAGTACAGGCACATGCATTGTTTTAATTTCATCATTCCATTGTAACCAGGCACTTTTCATAAATCTATTTTCAAACAATTTAGTGAGTTGTGTACCTTTTAGGTTTTAAAATGTGTAAAATATTTGGATTACATAGGGTTGAAATACAATAAATTAGCAGAGTTCCTAAATACAGTGGAAACTCAGTATAATGTGGTACTTTGGACCATCAAGAATACCTTGTTAAAGCAATCATTTCACTATTTTTAAAATTTTTTTTCAATTTAAGTACCATAACTATCATGCGTTCCCATTTCTCTTATCAAATTAAGTATAATGTAGCCATTTATATATTGACTGGCTATTCCGTTTTAATTCTTGCATCTCCAAGTTATTCCAAAAATTATCATTCCACCATAGATTTACATTCTCATGTCTCTGTCACATCATTTGACAATTATGTTATGTTGTACATTAATTTTCACTCATTTTGTTATAGTTTTATTGTTTTTGTTTTTGTTTTTATTTCATACCTTGTATACTCTGCTCCTGCAGTGTTTATCCTAGGTTTATATGTTTGTAAATATGCTTGTATTCATTATTCTGAGATGAACAATAAAGTATCTTTATTTATAAAAAAAAAGCAGGGTTAAAAATCCAATTAGAAACAAAGAGCTGGGACCAGATTATTACCTCGTTATATCAGGAATATATTTACATCAGATCTCTTAATACCAAGTTTCCACTGTATTGGCATGAAATGAGAGTTATGCGAATAATTTCTTCAAAATGTTTACAGGGGAACTTCCCCTAGACATTCATGTGCTGTCAAAGAATGAAGAGAAATAAGATGAAGAAACAGTGAAAATTGAGCAAAACCGGATGTTTCAAAATAATAAATTTCCAAAGTGAAAGTGAAACTTGCCAACCCAACAGATCTCCATCAGTAGCAGAAATCATGATATCACTGAGACTTTGAAAACTCAGAACATTGAACGGATTGTCAGATTTTGCTGAAATGTACCATTTCTTCGTCTGAAATTTCTCCATCCAAGGAAAGCAAAGATAATTCAAGGAGTTGGTTCTATGTAAATAAAGATTTATAGAGATGGGAGATATATGACTTCTAGAGAGTCTGATATAAAATAAATTAAGTAATAAAAGGTTTAAAGAATACAATCTGAATGAGTTGATTTTTAAGGGATCTATATTATATTTTTAGAGGAGTTGCCATTCCAAACATTGCTCATTGAAGCAATATTGAATGGCCTCAGGGCAACACAACACATATTTGTCGGCCCCTGAGACATTTCAATGTTGCTATTATTTACCAAATCTAGAGCCGAATCAGAAGACTTTAAAGTACATGTATTTGAAATATCATCTGCATTTCAATTCTCAGGAAATTACTTTATAACATTGAAATAAAGACTTCGATATGGTAAAACACCATCCAAAATTTAGGGTTGCTATGAAAATGTCACCTTGTACACCATAGTGATGGCATCAACAGGGTACGTGCATTTAGTGGTGCACTTGATTTTTACATGCATTTCACCATAGACTGTTCTGAGCGGTCGATACAAGAAAATAATTTGCCGGGCATTTCTGCATTCAATCCACATTGGGCGATAAGGTTGTAAAGTTGTCTTGCTCAGATGTCTGATGCGGTAAATTATGCTCATCATTCAAATTTCCTCAGCAACAAAAATTCAACATTAACAAAGGTTAATTTTTTTCAAAATATGATTTGAGGAAAGGTAGGGGATTTGCATATCAACACATTGCTCATTAAGTACATTTGCTTATTGCACGCTGATTATACAACTCTCTTGTTATAAAAATATAACTATTAAAAGCAACACCGCTTTTATAGTATCAGGAGACAACACATTTATTGTTTGATGGTAAAAACATCAAATTGTATGGCCATTGGTCACACCAAGGAAATCAATGTTTATCTATGTTGGGATAAGGCAAGAAGTACTTCAACTGTTATCTATCAAACACAAAAAATCTGCTGTCTGCTGTATAATCACCAGCTCTATACAAGCCTCTTCTCTATTCAGCCTGTCTCCCATATATTTTCATGTCAAAGCCTCATTATGTTAAACCTCTTTCCAAATAACTCAACCATGTCAAAGACTCCAGTTTATCCTTGCTCTGTCATAGCCTCTTGTATTTGTGCTCACTCTGTCATAGCCTCTTATATTTGTGCTTACTCCGTTGTGCCTTCTGAAAATGAAATGCAATACTGTCTCTCAGTCATTTCAATCTCATATGTGGAAGCCTCTTGTACAAATGTATATTAACCTTGACACTCATTAACTGTAATAATAATAATAATAATAATAATAATGGTGGCTACTTGTATATCACACAGGTCCACCTTATATTGCTCACAGCGCTTAAAGCTTTACACTCACTGTATTTATCTCTGCTCTGCTGTATTCTCTGATTGTTCATTTTGTGTGAAGTTGATGGACAGCTCTCTTGGTCTAGCCATGGGCAGCCATTTATAATCCAGATTCTGTTGCTGGTCATCCAACGTCCAGTTATAATGATCAACTAGATGTGAGGTCACCCGCTAAAATCCAGGACAATAACAAATAAACAACATTCAAAATTGAATCAAAGATCACAAACTCAGCTCTCCTGAAAGAGAATCTGAGGGCCGAAATAGTAATTTGCTGCTTGGTAACATACACAAAACCAACTCCCTTTTCACCAATGACATCAAAAAGGTGTTAATTCTTGGGTTATTGAATTTTTTAAATTTAATGTTTCTCAGGATTAATCAAAGGACAACTCGTACAAAGCGTAGGTCACATGGTTATGCAATTGGGATGGGCATACAAAGAACACACATGCATTAATAAAGACCTCTGCCTGGAGCTGAACTCGTATTTAGGCTCTGTGCATCGATGGTGAACAAGCGGTTTATTTGCTTCTAACTCCTTAAAGGGGAACTACACCCAGAGATTAAATTGCTATCTTTAAATGAAGAAAAATAAGATAAACAAACTGTAAAAATTTGAGCAAAATCGGATAATCCATTCAAAAGTTATGAATTTTCAAAGTTTTGATTTACACCCCTCATGGGCTCCTTAAATTGGCAAACGCACAGACACAAAATGGCTACCAACATGGAGAACTCTCCATTTGCTTTGTACACAAAATTTCACATTTTCCTCTTTTTCCAGAAAAGTAGACAAAATTTTGTTTCTTTGGTTAAATATATTATAGCTAC
>BQKZ01002273.1:37985-50156 GCA_036244855.1 Temnopleurus reevesii | reverse complement strand
TAATTATAACTTGCAAGGAAATATTACTTTGATTTGGTTTGTTTTCTGTTGCTTGTGATTTTTGCTCTTGTTTTAATTGGGAAATACATTCCAAAATTGAAGAGTGAACTTCCTCAAAGAGAACTCGTGAATGGCATTGTTTATCACAGTGAGTAATGATACAATTGCCAACAGAATCGTTCCTCTCTTACTCACAGATATTGTGGATATTTTCAAAAGTGGTCGTTCCTTGAAACTAAAAACATTGGCAACATTCATTAGATCTCATCAATAGATAAGATGAAATGTCATCATGTTTGAAATACTCATCGGCAAAGTTATCAGAGACATGAAATTTGGAAGCTTCCAGTTCACAGTTCTAAGCGGTTAAATCGGGGAGTGACGAACTGTCTGATTTAGACTTGAATCAAAGTCCTTATTTGAGATACGTTCGTTTGATAGACACGGAGCTCGGACAAATCTCTTCAATTTTAGTTTATATGTAAACATAAACATATATGTAAACAAAAATTAAATCTATTATATCTGAAAATTATATTATAGTTTCATGCTTAGGATACAAACAGCGTTCAGTCATTTTGATTTTGTGTAGTACATAAAGGCGACTAAACAAAACGACTAGAAGTACGAGTCGCCGTGAACACAAAAAACAACAACAACGACAAAACGAGGTCTGTAAAGAAAATCTGAATGGGATTCCCTATCATCTGCCATTTGTTAAACTACACTGAGTTGTAAGCGTTATCTATGACTCTTCCTGCTATCTCCTTCACGACAGATGCAAACGAAGGAGTATATATACTGTGCATGAGTTCTATTCTTTGGTTTTAGTAGAATTTGTTGAGGATTCTGCCCGCCTTTGCTGAACGAGAATCGCTCAAACTCGAACCACACTGATTTACGCGTATCCTGTCTGTCGGCGAGGGACTCCACCCCCAGCGCACGGGGAGCGCCTGGGCCAACCCGTGCACTGTCCGTCGCTTCGGTGTCTAGCCACTCATAAGTCATAAGATTCTCGGACTCTGTGATGGTAAATACAAAATGTTAATTATCAAGGAAGGGAAAAAATATTCAGTCCATAGTGATGTTGATTGCTAAAGCATGTATGGAATGTGTAAAAATTCAGGCTTGATTTTTATCACAGTTTGATCTTCAGCATTTTTTTCGGCCGGACTACAGTACAAGTAGGCCTAGGCCTAGGAATACAATTTACAATGTTTGCAAAATGCATGTTCTTTACTTCTTAAAAAAATTTGTAGTGAATTTCTTGTGCAGGCCTACTCAATCAAAATATTGTTAATTTAAGACCCTAAATTAGGGAAATGCATGCTACAGCATCATTAATTGTCTATATTGTCATTGTTTCGGCACCATTGGCTCTGTCTAATCTCAGATTTCTTCATAAAATTCATCAGGACAGAGACATATTTTACAGATGTTATCGTGTTATTGATATTGGGTTTCTTGGGTAAAATTTTGCTTGACTGGGCAGTGTTTCACCAGGTTAGAAACAGGTTACGAAAGACTTTAAGAACGACTTTAATCAGGACTGATATCAGTTCTTGTGCTGAACATGCTGAATGATCGAGAATCTTACGCGTATTAGAACCGTTACGTACCCCAGTCTTTCTTAAAGTTAACTAAAGTCCTGCGGAACAATTAATAACTAATGAATATTATTTATAAATTTATGTGTTAATAAGTTTTGATTAAGAAGGCTGCAATGCTAATACCCCAAAATTTACCAAATACCAGTGATGAGAATCAAATTACTGCCAAAAATTTGGGTTGTAATGATAGTTCTTGTGTCCAAAAAAAGAATAATTTTCAATAAAAGTTAAGATCAAATGTACATCTACATGTATGTTGTAAAGTACATAGAGGTCCTTGTAAAAATTTTACATTTTACATTTTCTTTTTATCAAACTCTGACATGTTGGGTGTCTGGTTGTCTTGTTGATTATTTTGTTAGTCTTTGATGAAAAGGAGAATATGCTTTATTTCTTCAAAATTCTTTTCACCGTATATTTTTATGCATACTATTGACAAAAATCTACAGAAAAGCTTCCCTTTTAGTGGTTTTTTATTTTTACAATTGTTATAGTCTACATAAAAATTATGCAATTTATTGATTTGTCATTTTTCATGAAATACAGTTGTGGGTGATGTTCTGCCTGGTAAAACTCCATCGGGCCCTGCTCCTTTCTCTAATTTTTTTTTTATGCCTAAAGTCACATTTAAAATATGTGTATGTTCATAATCTCTTTTCCTTTGAATGAACCTTGAATCGATACACTGTTCAAATACAAAGATACCATTACACGCTACCAGTCATAATCATTAAATAATTTTTGGTTTTCTGATCAAATTAACAGTAGGAATAGTCGCACCTCCGTAGACGCTTCTCATCCAGATGGCCACCTTCTGCTGGGGCTCCTCAGCGGAGGGTCAGCAGGGCATCGGTAACACACGCTACCAGTCATAATCATTAAATAATTTTTGGTTTTCGATTGAATTAACAGTTGGAATAGTCGCACCTCCGTAGACGCTTCTCATCCAGATGGCCACCTTCTGCTGGGGATCCTCAGCGGAGGGTCAGCAGGGCATCGGTAACACACGCTACTAGTCATAATCATTAAATAATTTTTGGTTTTCTGATCAAATTAACAGTTGGAATAGTCGCTCGTCCGTAGAAGATTCTCAGCCAGATGGCCACCTTCTGCTGGGGATCCTCAGCGGAGGGTCAGCAGGGGATCGGTAACACACGCTACCAGTCATAATCATTTGACAATTTTTGGTTTTCTGATCGAATTAACAGTTGGAATAGTCGCACCTCCGTAGACGATTCTCAGCCAGATGGCCACCTTCTGCTGGGGGTCCTCAGCGGAGGGTCAGCTGGGCATTGGCAACACCAGCGGTCTGTTGTACCAGGAGTTGGCTAAAGAAGTGACCACATTGTCTGGACAGAGGGTCAAGAGTATCAGCTGCGGAAGACACCATACAGGGATGGTCCTTCAAGATGGGACGCTGTATATGTGTGGAGCCAACAGGAGGGGCCAGCTGGGACAGGATAGGAGCCAGTCCAGACCAGGTATCGTGATGAACAATCTGTAGCATAATCCTGTTCTGGGCGGTGTTTCACCAAGTCGTTCTTACAGTTATGCACGACTTTAAGTTTGACCTGTATCAATTCTTGCGCTGAATGCGAGCACTATTGTGGATTATTACGCACAAGAAGGGATACCTGTCGATCTTAAAGTCGTTCGTAAAGTCTTTCTTATCTTGATTAAATACCGCCTTGGGCGATGTTTCACCAAGTTTTATAAAACTGTAAGAACCGATTTACGCACAACTGGTATCAGTTCTTATACTGATTGATCGAGAATGATGTGCATATTACACTGGTTAACATACTCCAGTCTTTCTTAAAGTCGCGCATATCTTTAAGAAAAGTTTGGTGAAACACTGCCCAGGGTTATGTTTCATAAATCTGTCCGATATACAACTCTCTGCGAACGACTGGTGACCCTTTTCTTGCACTCAACAATAACCCTGGGCGTGGTGCTGAATCACACCAAACAAAGTCGTTCATAGAGTCATGCATAGAGCTATATGTACAGTTTTATGAAACTTGACCCAGCTGCTGTGAACTTGCACAATACCACAAAATTGGCCTCCCATTTTGACTCATTATTATAAAATGAGAAGCACATAATGAAACAAACCAAGTTCAGCAAATTTACTCCAAACAATAGAAAACACAATTTACATTATACAGATCTGTCCTTATTGTGCATACACTTACTGCATGTATACACCTCCTTCCTACACCCAAAAAATTGTAGTCATCGAGGAACCAGCAACTGGAAGTTAAAAGAAAAATAACAATTTTTTTTCAAGTCCTAAGGCGCAGGCACACTAAACACGGCACAGCAGCACAACAGGGTATGTACGTGATGTATCCTTTGTGATTGGCCAATTGTTGAACATCCTTTGCGCAGAGGTGCACGCTGGCCAAAAACAACCAAGATACTGCGTACATACTGTGCCGTTAGCGTGCTGGAGCCTTTAAGCTAGAAAAGTTATCAGGAAATTCCTCAATTAATCTAAAATAATAATTCTATTAATTGAAATGTGTTGTATAAAGAGCTTGTCCTGGTTCTAGACTTATACTGTAAGTTCAGAACACATGTTGTTTTTGTCTGTGTCTTGTTTTTTTCCCCTTTATTTTACAAACCAAGTATCTGAACTGAGTGTTCATTAAGGTTATGGCTAATGGGGATACCAAACTTTAGTCGTCTCTGACAGGGGTCCAGCCGTACACTGTAAATGACCATTTAGTGACAAAAATACCCTCTTTTAAATCCTCGCCTTTTCCATTCCAAGTGGTCATTAGAGATGTTGCATATGGTGATGACCACACTTTGGCCATCTCGGACAGGGGTTAAAGCGTCACCTAGGGTAAAAGTGACCATGTTTTGACAAATAATACCTTTTTAACTCAGTCTGTTCTACCCCTCCTTTTACAGTCTGTAGCTTGTGGTGATGACCACACTCTGGCTATCTTAGACAGCGGTCAAGCACTCCTTTGGGATAGAAATAATAGTATCATGACAATTCATAATGTACTTCCTCTCTAACCTCTTTCTTCTACTCTCTTTTACAGTTCAAGTATCTGCTTTGGAGACAGTGGTCATCAGAGACGTAGCTTGTGGGGATGATCACACTTTGGCCATCTCAGACAGGGGTCAAGTTCTGGGCTGGGGTAGAAATGACCGGGGTCAGTGTGGCCTGGCGACGGGGGACATGGAAGACAAACCCAAACCAAGGTAGAAGCCTTTTCTATAATGTACATGTTTTCATCACTCCTTTCCATTGATCTAGCATGTTATTATAGANGCACCATACAGGGATGGTCCTTCAAGATGGGACGCTGTACATGTGTGGAGCCAATCGGAGGGGCCAGCTGGGACAGGACAGGAGCCAGTCCAGACCAGGTACAGTAAGAAGGGGGTTTCGATTTCATTTGTCACAGTCATAATCGACAGGAAGTATATGTACATGTCACATTTTGCGAGCAGCTTCGCGTTGTTACGTCACAGCTATAGGGATAAAAAGGTCGGGATCACTGGTAAAATACGTAATTGCGAACACCTCATTCACGCTATAAGAATGGTTGCGGCGCGTACGTTAGTCCGAAGGCTCGGGTCTGGCGAGGGTTCGGACCAGATTCAGATTTCTAATTCTTTCCGAGTCGTAGCCTCTAATAAGCCTTTCTACCATTTACCAAACATCAAAGCATAACTGCAATATACGCGGAAGCATTATAAAAGCAAAACTGTGGTCTACTGATTGAGACTAGACACTTGTTGCCTATATGTCACAGACAGCTGGGCGCATATTACATAACGTATAATCTCGACTGAGAGAGAGATATCTGCCTGATAATTACTTTAGCAGACCAAGTTGCCTCTGAAAGCCCCGCGGCAATGTGTTTGAGTGATGTATAGGGTCTTTACCCGAACAGTGGTAAAAGTGGGAACATTGGCACTGACTTATATTGCGTGCAATAGTCCTATCAAGATCTCAATGGGATGTGCTAGAACTTATCGTAGAATCGTATCACTGTAACATACCCCTGACAATGTGATCGGCGATAAAACCCGAAACCACTTCTCGCTCATCCGAAGCCTTGTCAGAATCGCCCATGCTTTATGGCCCTTTTAATATGTTACGAGCCCTACCATCCTGTGATGATAATTTTTTTATTTTCCTGTTTGCTCATTGATCTGTGCCCATACACTGTAGATGAGTGCATGCCTGTTGTGTGCATGCCATTATGACATTGTGACGTCATCTGGAACTTTTGACTGAAATTGAAACTGATTTTCACACCTGAGAGAGGTTCACCAGTCTTTCAAAGGGTTATGCCGGTCTATGAACAGCTTTATGAACACAGACCAGGACACATGGTCTTTCCCTTTTTTTTTTATTTTCCAAAGTCCATTCACAGTCCAAGCTCTGGAGACTGTGGTCATCAGAGATGTAGCTTTTACGGATGACCACTCTCTGACCATTTCAGACAGCGGAGCAAGTTTTTGGCTGGGGTTAAGCTGACAATAACAAATACTCTTTTTCCGTTTTTTTTATTTATGTTCTACCTTTCTTTTTACAGTTCAAGTATCTGCTCTGGAGACGGTAAATTGTCAGCTACATGTAGGTTAAAACTGACCATGTTGCAATAAATAAAACCCTTTTTATCTCTCTATTGTACCCATCCTTTAATACAGTCCAAGTATCTGCTCTGGAAACAGTGGTCATCAGAGATGTAGCGTGTGGGGCTGACCACACCTTGGCCATCTCGGACAGGGGTCAAGTTCTTGGCTGGGGTAGAAATGACAGGGGTCAGTGTGGTCTGGCGACAGGTGACATGGAAGACAAACCCAAACCAAGGTAGAAGCCTTTTCTATAATGTACATGTTTTCATCACTCCTTTCCATTGATCTAGCATGTTATTATAGAGAAAGGAAGTGTTTGCCAGGTTTTTTTTCAAATATTTTATAACACTAAGTTACAGTGTGTCCTTATTTAACCAAGAAATGATGGGGTCCCTCTCATTCCCAAATTAAAACAGACAACCATTATGGTAATATGCAATTATTTATAGAGTACCCAACAGCACCTAATCATGCGTGCACTGTTAGGGTGGGGGACTTTGGGGGCTCAAGCCCCTTGGGTCAGAGCTGGGGGGGGGGGTGCCAAATTTGTGATAAAAAAGAATTTATGTTTTTTTGTTTTCTTTTGCTTTGTTCTTGTTTTGTGTCAGCTCCTTGAAGGGGAGGGGGGGGGGCGCAAAATTTCAAATCGGTAGACCACAGGTCTCCAAATCCTGGGTGCAAGCATGCTAATGACAAGAGATATTTTCCTCTGTATATTATTTATAGTAACAGGAAAGTTATCATTGCAATTTATTGTTTTGTGTGACATTTTTAACTACAAAAATTGCATTATAATTTTTCTTTGGTGTTCCTAGGCTTTGGATGTACAGGGCTTGATATTCTTTACTTTTCCTTCAGGGAGCCAGCCGGCCTGGCTCCAGTTTTATCTTGTAATTTCATTAAAAGCATAATAATAAAAAAAAGTTGGAGAGCCAGTGTGGCTATACAAATGATTTCTAAGGAGCCCCTTGTAGTTTTAGGGAGCTATTTGCCACCAGGCTCCCTTTAAAGTCAAGCCCTGGTGTACTAAAACAATAGGCATATGAATCTTAAAAGAACTCAGATTGACTATTACCTGCTGATTTCCTGATACTTATACAAATGAATCATGAATAAAAACTTGGACCTGCACAGTATTTATAAACATTTCTTTAATTTTAAGTTCAATTTTAACTGCAATGTAATTGGAGAATATTGAAATTTGATTGCCCTTTTTTGTTACGATTGTTGCAGAATTCTGAAGCACCTTGGAGCCCACCAGGTTGTGAGTGTTCGCTGTGGATCATTGCATTCATTGGCACTTACGAGAGGTAAGCCATCTAATTGTTCAGAAGGTCAATGTCTTATTTGTGTGTGTTCAGTGAATCCGCATGAGAAAAATCTGGATTCATTTCATAAATGTGCCTCCCATTTTGCTTGGGGGTAGTTTATTGTGGATGATTTGCTCGGAATCAGTGAAGTATATACACTGGAAATCTCTCCTCAGAAAAATGCTGGATATGATTTCTAGAATTTTATGGACTGTCCAACTTTATGAGAAAAACTGGCAAATTCTCAGATGTAATTCCATTACAGACACTCTTCATACATGTATCTTAGAGCGTTCCATATGGGAAATGTACAGTAAGCGTTTCTTCATTGCTATGTGCTAACATAGCGTCTGTCACTAAATTATAACAGAAAATATAGCTCAAAATGGCTTTATTTTCACCCATGTGGAATTGGCTTTTTATTATATGAGAAAGGCAAATGTCAGTAAATGATTAGACATTCGCGGTCATTACATAAGAATATTCATTTGTTGGATACGTGTATTATATTCTTCTGTTCATTTTTTTGTCAATATTTGTATTATTTTTTGCGACCTCTTCAACCTCCCTCCACGGCCATCTTGTTGATTTTGTTGTTGAATTGATTTACCTCCATTGTTAATATAAATTTGTGAAACTTATAATTATGCTGTTAGAATTGGAAATGAATGAAATGAAATAAAATCCTCTTATCAGAAACTGCCACACCATCATATTCTTGTGTTACTGGACAACACTAAGAAATTGTATCCTATGCAGTCCATTTGCTCCTACTAATTTTCTATTCTTTCAATAATTTCTTTATCCTGACGATGAGCACAACATACATATTTAGATGCTGATACTAATAGCTACTGTAACAGTTCTTTTGGGAGATACCATATCTCAAAAAAGATCACAAACAGTCCCTGTTTAGGTGTAAACACAATGTGGTTCTGTAAGACTCTCACTCGAAGAGTAATGTGGTTAATGCTTTTAAATTCGGAAAATGATTGCCCAAATTACAGGGGTTCTCTCACTTTTTTAATATTGCACATTTGATGTTGCAATTTTCTCCCATTTTTAGTTTAACAAATTTGCATGAACTTGGCTGTTCTATTTCCACCAACAGATGGCAGGATTTTCTCATGGGGTGATAACACGTACGGCCAGCTGGGTATTGGGATGTTAGTGACTAACTGCACCGATCGGCCAACCGAATTAACCTCACTCCGCGGCGTACCGGTCATCCGGGTGACTTGTGGAGGCTCGCATTCCTTCGCTCTTACCGTCTCAGGGTCTGTCTTTGGTTGGGGGAATAACGATGTTGGCCAACTTGGCCTCGGTAATAAAGAAAGTAAGTAGATTTATGATCAGAAAGGATTGAATTAACCTCTCTCTGCCGTGTACCGGTCATTCGGGTGACTTGTAGAGGTTCGCATTCCTTCGCTCTCACTGTCTCAGGGTCCGTCTTTGGTTGGGGGAAGAACGACGTCGAACAGCTCGGCCTCGGGAATAAAGAAAGTAAGTACATTTATGATCAGATAGGATTAGATTAATCTCTCTTAGCTGAGTACGAGAAGTCTGGGTGACTTATGGTGGCTCGCATTCCTTTGCTCTCACCGTCTCAGGGTCTGTCTTTGGTTGGGGGAAGAACAATGTCGGCCAACTCTGCCTCGGGAATAAAGGAAGTAAGATCAGAAAGGATTAAATTAGCCTTGCTCGGCTGCATTCGAGAAATCCGGATGGCTTTAGGAGGCATGCATTTCTTTGCCCTCACCATTTCAAGTTTTGGTTTGGAGAATAATGGTGTCGGATTACTTGATCTCGGGAGTAAAGAAAGTAAGTTAGATTAGGAGGAGGGGGTTAAATAAATCTCTCTCTTTGCAATGTACTCATGGTCTGGATCACTTCTAGACTCACATTTCTTCACCCTCACTGTCTTTGTTTTGGGGAAAAACGATTTTAGCTATTTTACTTGGTCTCAGGAATTGTACCTACTTCTGTTCATGTTTTGTTCGTTTTGTCAATAATTTTATTATTTTTTGCGACCTCCACAGCCTCCCTTCATGGCCAACTTGTTGAATTTGTTGTTTAATTGATTGACCTGCATTGTTAATCTATAAATTTGTGAAACTTATAATGATGCTGTTAGAATTGGAAATAAATGAAATGAAATAAAATCCTCTTTATCAGAAACTGCCACACCATCATATTCTTGGGGAAAAACGATTTTGGCTAACTTGGTCTCAGTAATTAAGAAAGTGAGCATGAACAGAAAGTAGCAAATTAGCTCCTCTCTCTCCCGCGTACCAGGAGTCTCGGTGACTTGAGGAGGTATGCGTTCCCTTGTTCTAACTGTTTCAAGGTTTGGTTTGGGAAGAATGATGTCAGCTAAATCGATCTCAGGAGTAAAAAAAAAGTTTGATTAGGGGTGCTCAAATACCACTCGTTTATCAAGGGAAGTAGTGGGGGGCCCAACACAAGTTGCGCCCCCCAGGAAAAGAATTGTAGGGGGTTTTTTAAGTAGAAAAGATATGTCAGTGACCATGGAGAGAATCATTTCCCAATTTTTCACACATTTATGGATGCATGTAAATCAATTTTGAATGTGTCAGATTGGTTCACATCAATTTCTTCATCCCGACAGGTACAAATCTTTCTGAATTTGTTTTGTCTATTATATACTGATTGATTTTCATTGTTTATGTGTTTTTTTTTTTTCTTGTTTTTTTTGTTTGTTTGCAGGTAGATCCTATCCAACACTTCTCAGGAATATGCGATCTCAATTGGTGAAACACATAGCATGTGGACAGGACCACACAGCCATGCTGACAGCAGTAAGTGATTCATGAAGCCTAAGTTAGATGCTGATTATTATGAGTGTGTACCCCATCCCCACCCCCTTGCCCCTCCCTGCCCCGCTCCCTCAGTTGGTGAAATGCTTCTCAGGAATATGCGATCTCAATTGGTGAAACACGTAGCATGTGGACAAGACCACACAGCCATGTTGACAGCAGTAAGTGATAATATTAAGCTAAAGTTAATTCAATCCGTTTCTTTGGGTGTGTTGCCCCAGGCCCACTCCACCCCCACTCCAGCCCCACTCCAGCCTCTCTTCCTTGCCCCTCCCTGCCCCGCTCCCTCAGTTGGTGAAATGCTTCTCAGGAATATGCGATCTCAGTTGGTTAAACACATAGCATGTGGACAGGACCACACCGCCATGCTGACAGCAGTAAGTGATTCATTAAGCCAAAGTTAGATGCTGATTATTATGAGTGTGTACCCCATCCCCACCCCCTTACCCCTCCCTGTCCCGCTCCCTCAGATGGTGAAATGCTTCTCAGGAATATGCGATCTCAATTGGTTAAACACATAGCATGTGGACAGGACCACAAAGCCATGCTGACAGCAGTAAGTGATTCATTAAGCCGAAGTTAGATGCTGATTATTATGAGTGTGTACCCCATCCCCACCCCCTTGCTCCTCTCTGCCCCACTCCCTCTGTTGGGGAAATGGCTTGCTTCTCAGGAATATGCGATCTCAGTTGGTTAAACACATAGCATGTGGACAGGACCACACAGCCATGCTGACAGCGGTAAGTGATCAATATTAGCCCAAAATTATTTCAAGCTGTTTCTGTGTGTTTCATGACCGCATGACTACCCCAGCCCCTCTCGCTTGCCCCTCGCTGCATCACTCCTTCATATTGTGAATGACATACATGTAGTTTGCAGACAGGTCCACACAGCCATACTGACAGCAGTGCTAGATGATATTGAATCTCAGTCATCTTGTTTAAGATTGTTTCTGCGGCTGTTTACACCCCAACCCCACTTCTTTGTCCCTCCCTGCTCCACTCCTTCAAATGAGCTGATTTTTTAAAGTTTAATTTACCTGTGAATTGAATGACTAGGCTTTGTCAGGCTATTGTCATGGCCTATGCTCTTTTTCTTGTAAAGACTAGGGCCCGTATTCCGGTACCGAGGTTTAACTTAACCCAGGTCTAAGTCATTGTCATTTAGACTCTTGGTTTAACTTTTCAATAGCCCGGGTCTAAATAACAATGGCTTAGTCCCAAGTTAAGTTAAACCTCGCTATCGGAATATGGGCCATGCTGTTTACCATCCATATTGTCTCTGGTTCACAGATTTTCATACCGGTAGATTGTCAAACAATTTGTTTATTTTTCTTAATTTCTTTGTATTTTTTTTACTTAAAGTGGAACAAACTTGATATTAAAGGTATACCCTAAAATTTGGTATCATTGTTGACTTTGGGGCCTAATTGAGCATTCTATACCATTTTTTTCACTATAGAGAGAAATTTGTACGCAATAAACCACTAATCAGTCATGTAATAATCACCCCCCTGGATGAGATGCGCAGAACGTTTGTGAACTTCAGCTACTGCGCAACTACGTCATCGATTAGCGTTGTGAATTGACTGCAGAATACATAAAAGCGCTTGATGTAATTTCTGAATCAAATCGGGGATGAAATTGTGTTATTCTTTGTTCTTCACTTATTCTATCTGCATTAAAGCCCATGTATAGTTTTGGTAAAGAATAAAGAAATGTGAATTTTGGGGATATATACCATGACATATAGTTTCTATACACATTTCAAGATCATAGCATATTTTTCTACGAGCGAATTCTTTTG
>BQKZ01002272.1:71626-83855 GCA_036244855.1 Temnopleurus reevesii | reverse complement strand
TGATGATGATGATGGTGATGAAGATGATTTGATGACGATGATGGTAAAGATCATGATGATGATGACGATGAAATTGATATGATGAAAGAGTACGTGGGTAAGACGGGGGAAGCGATTTGGGAACCGATATAAAACTTTCCAACGACAATGTAGGTGTTTTCACATTTGCTTTGCCTCTTATTGATCTTTGAACGAAAGGAAAAAAATAACAGTAGATTCAGCGGAATGGGGCTAATTATGAATACGGCTTTCAATGTGTGACAATATATGACTGACACAAGACAACGAGTCCAAGAACATAAGCTGCGTCCATGCAAAAACGTGAATCTCTTTCTTGGAATGCATTAGTCCAGTTGAGGACAGAGGGGTATACATATTAGAGGGTTATGTAAGGAGTGCAGTCCCTGTGTGTACAGTGTAAGTGAATATGCAGAGGCGGGTGCTATCAGAACACTCAGTCCTCAACTGGACTAGCAATGCATACCAGACTTACATTTCACGTTAGTTTGCGGGCACAGAACATTGGCTTATTTCTTTCGGTATTGCAGCATACCGAGTATGTTTGTTTATTTATTCCAATTATCAGTTCTATTTCAGTCTCGTATCTACATTAGTAGTCTTGATACTGGTTTCCGTGGAGGCCCTTCAACAAAATAAAAAACAATTACCAGATGAAAACTAGAAACAAGTGCAAATCAGACTGCATTGCTTCTTCCTTTATAAAAAGCAAGGGTATATATAACATAAGTTCATTAGTCTCAGATCGAAGACTACGGGATGTGCACTAATTATGAACAATGCGGAAGCACGAACCCGAAAGTCTGTACCTTGAGACTAACTCCACGTGTACGACTCTGCTATCAATACCAAAAAAAATACAAGTGGCTTTTCTCTCATGGTTTGAAGCTTGGCCGAGTCTCAAATCAGGCAGTTGTGGAATTATATATCCATGCTCAGACTGTTGTATTTCAATGATACCGTAGAATGATTCTTTATGCCTTATTTAATTGGTCTAATTGTGTCATGTTTGTGGCGTTATGGAAGGAATTAATGAATAAGAATTTAACAGTTTCCGTATCTGCCATCGGCTTGCATATAAAAATATCACAACTCATTGCTTGTTGCTTTTGATGTAGAAGTTGGATTATGGACTTCTGAAACAAATGTCTTGATGTCATGAGAGAGCCATTCACCCTTGATCACATCGTATGCATTTTGTGATACATTTGTACAGTAGTTTCTGAAGAAAAAAGATCCACTGCCGATTTGTATAAACTTTCACAATTTACGTCTTTTTCGAGCTCTTCTTCCAACTTTTAATACTCTCTCTGCTCACAGAGAGCTAGTGTTATAAGATAAAATACGAGCTTCATCTCCTCGGTCCATGGTTGGGATCATCAATGTCGTTGGTTGTATCTTGGATATATCAGCTCGGACCGAGCTGATATATCCATGGTTGTATACAGTTGGTTAGTCCACTGCCTGGACTGTTTACGTAATGTATGTGATAACCAGTAGAAACGCCCCCAGTAGTCAAGACGGTGACATCCGCTCACTTTCTCTCCCAGCCGGGCCGTGAATCTGAGGGGATAGTATGGGCGCCGTCCGTGGGGTTGAGTGCATTATTAGGAGGAGTGCAAGAGAGGGAGAGGGGAAAGATAAAAAACGGCCAGAGTCTGGACTAACAGTTGGTATGAGTTCGTGTGTATCTGCCACTGCGCTGCTATCAACTGTATGACCATGGCCATGGTATGACCAGTGCATGTGTGTGACCATCAGTGTGTGTATGGGTGACAAGGCGCGGGCAGTACACACAACTGTACGGCTCAGTGGCTGCGGTCAAGCAGCGAACGAGAACTCGCTCGAATCCGTTGCTACACATTACTGAATATTCATGACTCCTTCGAGCGTTCGGGCAGTGTTTATTTTCAGGCTATAGAGGGAGGCGCGTCTCTTTTATCGGAGTTACTACGATAAATTTTTAAAAATTGTATTTATGGCATAAAAAAACTTTTTCCAGATATACTTTATGATTTTGGTTAAATCATGAAGAAATGGATATATTAAATGTAAAAACTGTGTAATTTAACAAAAAAATCTGAAAAGTCATCCCAATACACTGGTATATCTTTAAGCACATCTCAGAAAGGGCTTTGGCGGTGATGTTTGACATGCATAAGTCACCTCATGTGGGGGGGGGGGGAATAAGTGAAGATTGAGCATAATTGTGCAGCATGGGATAATAACTTGCTCAATGAGCGAGTCGTGCGATCAAGCTTTTGATACCCAACTGTTTACAAAATCAAAGCATTTTCTTAATTCCCACGTATCATTCTAATGCATGAATGTAAAAGGTTGATAAAGCATAATACGAGCGAGCGAAGCGAGCGAGGAAAATATGACATTTTTGTCATTTTCAAGACTGTTTTACACGTACAAAAAATTTGGGAATCTTTAATTTAACCCCGACTAAGAAATAACCTTCTGTCACATTACTGGATGCTAATGGCTGATAAAGCATGGTGAGATGTGATATGAGCGAGCAAATCGAGCGATAAAACATGTGCCATTTTTTTTTTCATGTTCGCTACATTGTACACCCAAAAGTTGGGGAAACTGCCTGAATGTAAAGGAATGATAAAACGAAACGATGTGATCTGGTACGAGCGAGTGAAGCGAGCGAGGAAAATATGTCAATTACAATTTCTGATACATTCGTTTTTTTCGGAAAACGTTCCTATGGACCTATGTAATCATGGTAATTAATAGCGTTATAGAATTTATATCATTATTAGATCTGTTAATATTTTTTTTCATCAAAAAATAGTGACTGAATGTAAAGTAAACGATGAAGCACGGTATGATTTGTTACGAGCGAGCGAAGCGAGCGAGGAATATGTGCAAATTTTTGCTCTATTTTCACATTCAAATACATGGGGAAAACGTTCCTTGGGTCTATATAATCAATAGCGTAATATCATTTCAACTGTTATCTGTTCGGCGATTCCAACAAAAAAACAATGCCTGAATGTAAATGAAGGATATGATTTGTTACGAGAGAGCGAAGCGAGCAAGACAAATGTGCCAATTTTAGATTCATTTTACACTCAAATGCTTGCCTGGTAAAACGTTCAAAATCTTCTCAGGGGCGCCAAATTTGTGCTGAGCTCCCCGGGTATGAAAATCCTGGGTGCGCGCATTTTTAGCAATTTAATTGCAATGCTGTTTATTAAATAGGTCTAAGGAACGTTTTCCCAAACTTTTGAGTGTGAAAATGTAGCAAACAAGAATTGGCATATTTATCCCCACTCTTGCTCGCTCGTAACATATCTTACCATGCTTTATCATCCCTTTACGTTCAGGGACCGGTTGCTCAGAAGGGTCTTAGCTATCATATTGAGGATACTTGCACTTATCGCATACTTCTCCGCTTTTCTGTTTCCCAAAGGCATTACTATCACGGACAAGTTCATGACAGCGAGTTGCGACACATCGAGAGCTGTCTTATCTTTTAGCAAGCTTAATTACGTCATGTTATTTTCATTCAATTTATGGTATGCGATATAAAACGTGATTAATCGTTGCTCAATGATATCTGAAAGTCCTAATTCAGTGGAATTTTGTGCAAATCGTAATCTTATTGTATTTCGTAAGTTTCAGAAGATCATTATAAAATACCAAGAACAACAATTATCTTTTACAAAGAATCACATTTACTGAATCATTATCATTTCACAATGTAAATTGAGAAAACAAAGCCTAAAGTTGCCCAGTAAAAGAAATATGCAGTGATTTATGACTTACTGTCATGAAAAAAGCCAATTATATTCTTTAAAAGGATATGAGTGAATTACAATAGATACACGAACACAATACAATACATTTTAGGGGGACATACTCCCTTTTCAAAGCTCATACAGATGGGCAATTCCACGCTAAACGAGCCCAAATTCAGACAAAAAAAAATAAAGTTCAAGCAAGAACTGTAAGAAAACGAGTGATGGAAGTGCATTTCAAACCTTGCAAAAGGAAGGCTAGAACAAAGTTCTTCAATATCCACTAATTTTTTGTCGAATCTCTGAATCAGTATTAAGATATGCATATTAATGAGGTCGGTAACGGAAGGACATTATGGCGAAAGAACATTTTTGTCTGAATGTCCTTCCGTTACCGTGGAATTGCTCAGATTTGTTTATATCAGCTTATCATGGAATTAGAACATTTCTGTTAATGTAGACCTTATTCAAAGAATACGCAATGTTACGTGGTTAATTCTATCGATTTTTAAAAATTTTATTTGACAATATCATTATTGATAGTATTTTTCATGATATATGTAACAAAATTTGATTCTTACTAATTAAGAGCAAAACCTGGGATCAAAATCAAGGAAAAGTTTATTCTGTGACAATTAGATGGTTGTCTTATGTCTAAACTTTAGATTAAGGAAATAGGAGTGCCTGATCTAGCATTTTTGACTTTCGAATAACATCGAATAATAAGCATTTTTATTGTTTATGATGGATACAAATTATTGCTTAAAATTTATCTGTCGTGTAATTCCGAGAATCACTCCGCATTTTTGGTATGTTTTGGTATGTTTTGGTATGTAATTACAAATGATAATGTTTGCTGAAATATAGATACGTATATAGCAGGCGCGCACCGTGGGGGGCCTTCGGGGCCAGAGCTAGGGGGCGCCAAAATTTGATGACCCAAAGTGCTTATAAGGGGGCACCAAAACGTCGAAAGGGGGGGGGGGGCGCCAAATTAATGATAGGGGGCGCCATATTTTAGGCGATGACTTTTTTTTTTTTATTATTATCATTTTTTTTTTGCTTGTCAGCTCATCCGGGAGGGGCGGGGGCGCCAAATTTGTGCTCAGCCCCCTGGGTATCAAAATCCTGGGTGCGCGCCTGTATAGATACGTAAACCCCTGAGTATAAGGCCAAACTTTGGCAACGAGCACGCTAGCATCCCTTCGTGCAACGGATTTACGAAGATCATTGACAACTCAGCGGTACAAGATATCTCCAAAAGATGTTCTGTCCCTTTCTCCTTGATCTCGTCTTGGCTTCGAAGAACCGGCCCCAGAAATGGAATTGGCATAAGGTTGTTTAATAGATGATGTGTTAAATGGTATTGACAATGTAAAGAAAATTACCATATTTTCCTCGCTTGATTCGTTCGCTCATGCTATTCGTTATCATCTCTTTACATGATCAGGCATGAAAAGAGTTCCTAAATATGCTGTGATTTGGTAAATAGTTGCTATAAAAGCGATATTTCCCTCCCTCGCTTCGCTCGCTCATTAAGCTTGTAACCATCCCTAGGTGTTTCACCAAGATAAGAAAGACTTTACGCACAACTTTACGGTCGACTGGTACCCTTTCTCGTGCGTAATAATTCATAATTGTGCGCGCATTCAGCGCAAGAATTGAGACCAGTCGAACATAAAGTTGTGCGTAACTTTAAGAACGACTTGGTGAAACACCTCAACGATGCTAAATTTTTATTTGGACCCCATGCGGTGACTTATAAAACGCCATGCACTGTCTATAAAGTCACGGAGAATCCCGGCAGTACCGTGACAAAACAGGCTAACGCTGGTTTATTGGTGAATAAGTATGATAGTCTAGGCCGCTGGTCTAAACCCTTACTTGAAGATGCTGCTATAAGTATGGTCGAACCGTGCTTGCTCACTGGTCATCCCGCCCAACCACCGTCACGAATAGACAATAGGGACCTTTAGCATATAAGACGGGAGGGCCGATCACAACGTTAGCTCTAAGGTCCCTTCCAGAAGGGTGCACCAACACAACGCTACTTCTTGAATGGACCTTAGAGCTAACGTTGTGATCGGCACTCCCGTCTTGTTTGCTAAAGCTCCGTATTAGCGAGGTTACGCACCGTCAACACGAACGGCAACATCGTTGATCAATACCATTTTCGACCCGCTTAGGTCGGCTTCGCTGGCTGCCAATGACAACAGCGGCGAAGAGCAGAATTCTACAACGGTTTTTGCTCAATCCCACGTCCGTCTTAGATGCAGGAACGTAGCCTATCAGATGCGGCCAAGCGTATCACGTGCCTATTATGCCAATCTTTGGATTTCGGCGCGAAAGCTCGACTCCTGACGTCACACTCAATTTGCATACTGCCGTTGAGCGAGTAGCGTAACAGAAATTAAGAGCAACGGAGGGAATAAGGACGGGTTAGCAAGAACGCAGGAATCTGACGAATTCTCCCGTCGTTGAGCCGCTCCGTTGCCGAGCGTAAACTCTGGACTTGCGAGGTTACGCACCGTCAACTACCTTGATGCTCCGGCTGTTCAGTCTCATCCCTGATAGGTTCTCGCAGCCGTGTTCCTGCAAAACATAACAAACACAAATACATACATCCTACTATATAATTCACGTATCTTGTGTGTAAATTTGTTTGATGTTTGTTTGTTTGTTTGGCTGCGTATTTCTCTCAACCTATTACACCAATTGTCTCCAAATTTCTCTTACCCCCGTTTTAGATAATAGAAGGAAACCTTGGACTGTTAACATATTACTGTCGATACCCAATTATGATTTCATATTTCACAATTCGTAACTTTCATTCGCTGCACCCTCATCAATATCACCTAGGTGTACGCAGTCTCTTTACCTGAGACGTCAGCGAACACAAGGTGCATGCACGGGTGTGACCTCTCTAAACTTCTACATGTTCTCCGATGTGATAAGTGCTTTCGCAAGGCGTAGCGTCGGCCCGGAATGGGCGGAGCGATCGTTGGTATTGTCTGCATACTGCCGTTGAGCGAGTAGCGTAACAGAAGTTAAGAGCAACGGAGGGAATAAGGACGGGTTAGCAAGAACGCAGGAATCTGACCAATTCTCCCGTCGTTGAGCCGCTCCGTAGTCGAGCGTAACCTCCCTATATTGTTAATGTAGACCCTCTTCAAGAATACATAATATTATGTGACTTATTCTATCGATTATTTTGGTATTTCAAACCTGACCATTATTTACGATGATATGGAATACCGAATAACCTTTTATAGAAATAAATGTCCCTGCAGGAAAAAACAACAACATTATACTAGGCGTATTATACAGACCGCCCAAGTCAAATAACATCAATTTTCTACAGAGTCTTCAAAAATTTCACTCTGATCAGGGGTACTCCCTGCTCTGACTCTGCAATTAAGAAGAAAATATGCCATATCCTGCGGGATTTCAACATTAATTTGTTGAACTCTAAAACAAACGTCAATTGTCAAGAGTTCGTTGAAGCATTTCTGTCAAACTCATTTTTACCACTCATAACAAAACCAACGAGAATCACAAAAACGTCCACAACATTATTGACAAACTTGAAAAAATAAATATACATCTTACAAAAATATACTTGCGACCCTTTTACGCGTCTCCATAAAGAGTACTATTCTTCTCAATTAAATACGTATAAAAATTACATGAAAAACACGTGGAAAATTATAGTTAGCCAAGGGCGGCGAACCCGAGGGTGCAGGGGGGGGGGGCCCCCCCCCCCAAAAAAAAAAAAAAAATCCAGCATGGAAACTGTGCTCTTTTTCTGGGTCAAAGTTTCCCTTTTCCCTTTGTCAAACGAAACTTCCCTTTCCCACTTACAAAACAGATTAAGATTAATATCAAGCTAATTCTTTTGTAAAGTTGCATTGCCATACTTGAAAGGGGTATTGCCATACTTGAAAGGGGCACTTTGCCCCGAATTCAAGATTATGTATGCACCCTCTCAACTTATTTGCCCCCTATGGAAATGGCCGTTGAACATGGCTTTAGACATGTGCCTCTCCTATTGATGACGTACGTGTATATGTTTTTCCTGAAAGTGTTTTGTGATAATGTTCACATAAATGAATCAGTTCTCTGGAAATGGATCATTCCCTTGCTCAAAGAACAGCAAACAGAAGGGGTGGCAGGGTTAAGTGCCTCCAAAATAAAACGTTAGAAAATGTGCCCCTTTTCTAATTCAAAAGAAAGAACACAAATTAGTTTCGGTTATTCACAGGACATAATTTTAAAAATTCTTTGGACAATTAACTTTTTCATGCCAGGAGGGCATCATATGGAGAGGAGGGTGGGAGCGGTGTGTGACGGTATTGTATAAGTGAATACATCTTGATCGACAGCTAGAGATTTGATTGTGTCTGATTTGAAATTCAAAATGGCGAAAATGGCGGCTAAAGACGCGGTAAAATAGATTGGAGTCAATGTTTTTTTTATTCAGCGCACCAGAATCATCAAAGTTTGTCATAAGCTTCAATTATACTGTAGAAAACATGATATATTTCCCTACATATGTTTTCTATGGCGGCCATTTTGAAATTCAAAATGGCGGCTCAAGATGTAGTAAAAACACATCCAAATACCAATATTTTGTTTCTGAAGCCCGAGATCATCGAATTTGATCAAAAAAATCCAATTTTGGTGCAGAAAATCACGAAATATGGCCTCATATTGATTTTCCATGGCGGCCATTTTGAAATTCAAAATGGCGGCTGAAGACGTGGTAAAAAAGATTGGAACTAAAGTTTGTTGGATTTAGCGCATCAAAATCATCAAATTTAGTCATAAACTTAAATTATACTCAGGTAGAAAAAATGAAATATTGCCCCACATACGTTTTCTAAGGCGGCTCAAGGTGTAGTATAAACAAATGCAATAAACAATATTTTGTTTCAGAAGTCAAATACCATCAAAGTTGGTCAGAAATAAATTCAACTTTGGTGCAGAAAATCACGAAATATGGCCTCATATCGATTTTCTATGGTGGCCATTTTGAAATTCAAAATGGCGGCTGAAGACGTGGTCGAAAAAATTGGAACTAAAGTTTTTCTGGATTCAGCACCCCAAAATTGACAAACTTAGCTAAAAATATCAATTTTAGCAAAAAAATCCCACGGGATTACATAGTAGACCCTACTAAATTGTACCATCCGAGAGCTCGTCTACGTGTTATGTGTGTGAGCGAACAGGTTAGAATGACTCTCCTCATTCACCACGCCCCAATCTTACGACCCCTCTTTTTATTAAAAAAATACTCCCTATCCACTTCACGGAATCAATTGATTCCGTTCTGCTTGCCTGCCTTAGCAATATCACTATTGCCGGTTAAACAACCTAAGGTACCGTCCCACCACCTCGTACCCATAGTAACCATCACAATTACATTCCAACTTTCTTCATTAAGGTATGGTCACACCGGCCAAGCGGAGCCTTGGCGGTCCTTTAGCGGAGACAAAAATTCCTTACCGCTTGTAACCGTTCACCATCGCTAAACATAGGTTGGCATCCACTAGCGCACCGCTGGATCAGCTCTCCAATCTGTCATCGTCCCTAGTTTCGCTCCAAAATGCAAAAGGTTTTGAGCCGCACAAGAGATTTCGAGCGATAAGGAGAGGGCAATTTCCGCTCTGGCAAAGTTCACCACCGCTTAAACACCGCCCAGGCACCGCTAGACGCAAGTTTGTGGCCGCTTGGATCCGCTCGGTCAACGCAGAGCGACATCATGCACATGCGTGCTTTGGTTCGCCGGAAGTTTAACTCAAAAGCCATGCCCCACTTTGGGCCGTCTTTGAAAAGATGATTCTGTACATTGGTTAGGGATCCGAGGATTGAATGGAATTTTATTCTTTGAATTCCATTGTGTGAAGTACACTGCGTAGCACCTGGGAAATATTCCAGCTGCCACGACAGTGCATTCACACAAGAGAATTTCAAAGTGATTAAAATTCCGTTGCGCTATATGCGATTGCTTTGTTGTTTGGGGTCTCAGTGGGAAGCAATGCAGATTTCTGCGTTGGCCTAGCGGATCCAAGCGTCCACCAACCACCGTATAGCGGTACCAGGGCAGTGTTGGAGCGGCCATGAACTTTGCCAGAGCGGTAAGTCCCCTCGCTTCTTTCCGCTCGCAATATTTTGTGCAGCTCAAAACTTTCAGAGCGGTAGGAGGGACCATAAGCGGTGGTCGAGCGGAAACCTGCGTTGACTTAGCGGAGGCGAACTTATGTTAAACGGCGGTGAACGGTTACGAGCGGTGATGAATTCTTGTCACCGCCCAGGACAGCTATTTAGCACCGCCCATCCGATATGACCAGGCTATAGAAAAAGCGGTGTTAGATGGGCGGAGGTAAGCGTTTTACAAAAGAGATCAATTGTTCTACCCACTTTGTGAGCGGTGACGAGCGTTGCCGAAATGAAATCCCCAATTCCTTCCGCTAAAGGACCGCTGAAGCTCCGCTCGGCCAGTGTGACCACACCTTTACAAACGAAATACAAAATATACAGTATTTTGGGATTTGCCTGCGGACACACTAGAATATAGGCTACCACAAAGAAGGGCGTTTCTCGAGAATATCTGCAAGTTACCTTGCTTTTTTCCAATAAATTAGTCGACATGAGTGTGAAACTCGGCTTTGTCTTTGTTTTCCCCTACCAAATAGCCCTTTCCTCTTATTTTCTGCAGTGAGAATGTTATGAGTACAAGTTCCAATAGGCGGGTTTACTAATAGATGCAAATTGTATGCATACCTCCAACACAAAGGTTGTTCTTGACAACCAGAAAGCTTGCCCGAGGCTTGCCCGACATAGTAATAAGTAATGTATGCAAACTGGATTCCAATTATTGTAGTCTTATTGTTATCAATCGGTATATGGAATACCACGTAACTACGTTAAACGCACATAAATTTGAATATATAAGTAAACCCGCCTATTGTTAATCCTGTTTTATTTTGGATTCAAAGGCTGGTAATACCCTTTACTATTGAAACAAATATAAAAACCTCGCATCAGCCGACGACGATCAGGCCAAGATAAGAATTGCTCTTTATTGACACCTAAAACCTCCTAAAAATCTTACTTTATTATTGTCCTGAATTGACCTATTCACCTATTGACAGTGTTCATATTCACAGTCCTAAACCGATTGGAAACAGTTATTTTGAAAATGTAACCAGGTTGTTCACTATATATGTTTGTCGCTGTTGTTGTATTTAAAAGTATTTATTTTTAATAAACGAAATTACAAAAAGAATCCATCATAAACTGACTTTATCACATTCTCTGTTAATCCCTGTAGTACACATGCGTCTATGATTATACCAACGTAATTTTACGATTATTGTTCGATCATGCTTCGTGCTTGGTGTATTAACACCAATAATGGTATTTGGCGCAACATATTTATATATCTTTAATATAACTATCTATTTTGACACCATTTATACCCCCATTTCCATACTGTGTCGTCCATGTATCCGCTCTTGGATTACGATTTCCATCTACCATGTCAACTGCGACTACCCGCTTTTGTCCTGACTGTCAAACTTCTAGCTTCCGCTTATTTCATTCTGACGTTAATCGTTTATAATCTATTGTTCTGCTACCGACACCCTCATCGATAGGAGGGATCTGACGTTGAATCAAGCTCTATTTGAAATTAATTAGAATAGGCGGGTTTACTTATATATTCAAATTTATGTGCGTTTAACGTAGTTACGCGGTATTCCATAGACCGGTTGATAAGACTACAATACTTGGAATCCACTTTGCATACATTACTTGTTGCTATGACCTCAATGAGCTTGCTGTTAGCTGAATTCAATAGTCTGCTTCGACCAAGTGCATTCTGGATTAGCTGTTGCTGGATTTTCCAATTTCCTATAATATCATTTTACACCCACGATATGGCGCCCATTGCACCTTGATGACGCGAGAAGAGTTCCCGTCATTGAAGTAGTAACTTGAAAATTATTTGAATCAAACCGTGATTGGCTGCCCTCTTCTGGCTGACCACAACCCATCTTTAGGAATGAACAATAGGCCTATGTGCAATTGTAGCGTCGTGACTCCTCACCGCACCCAGGATATAACAGACCATCGGATCCGCCCGTCCCCACTACCTTGATGCTCCGGCTGTTCGGCCTCATCCCTGATAGGTTCCCGCAGCCGTGTTCCTGCAAGACATAACAAACACGAATACATACATCCTACTATACAATTCACCTTATCTTGTGTGTAAATTTGTTTGATGTTTGTTTGTTTGGCCAAAGATATTATAATACCAAGATGGCCCACTCTCTAGATTTTAGGGGGTACGCTCAGTCTGAGCGAATCGACGGACGGAAAAATAATTTCGCTCTCCATTGACTTACACGTAAAAACATACCATCCTTCTTTGGAAATATTTGTCTTATTTC
>BQKZ01002272.1:0-20804 GCA_036244855.1 Temnopleurus reevesii | reverse complement strand
TTACAAATTTGATGATTTCTGTCTGAAAATTGGAAGGATTCACTTCAGTGTCGCGAGACCCGTGTTTTTCTGCAAATGCAAGCAAATCTGCCGATCTTTTGGCAATATTTTCATTGTTTTTTGTCCTTTTGCTAAGACAATTTCCAATTTAAGCAAATAAATAACGCTCTTTACGATGGTGATGTTAGATTTGCAATATTTCATCGATTTTGTAGAAATTCATAAGATGTACGAATTAATATGATGTGCGAATTAGTGTGACAGCACCATAGTAGTACCACTCACTGACTCAGTGACTAGGCCATCTCTCACTCTCAGTCTCAGTCTAATGTTATTGTTATCTGGGCCCTAGTAATGTAGTATTGCATAAAAATTTGTGTTTAATCAAACGCAAGTCCTAAATATGCGTTCCTGATTGGTTGAGAATGAAGTTGTGTTAAATTTTCTGACTTTCAAACGCAACTTTTTATGCAATGGGGCCCTAGCCTAGATTATGTTATGATGGGGTCTAGACCGATAAAACGGGTCTTTTTCGATCAGGATTTGCTCCGCTGAGGCTACCGCCTGGCTACGCATCGATAAAACGGGTCTTTTTCGATCAGGATTTGCTCCGCTGAGGCTACCGCCTGGCTACGCATCCTTCCTCAAGAGACCGTTAACGGCGCTAGAGACGCCTGTGATGAAGCCCAAAATACCCTCGGCCAATGGTGGTCGCCACCAAAAATCACGATATACGTCTTGAAAAAGGGTGGAAACCTTTATTTTTTCGATCCTAAAATATTGTAAAATTATTCAACAATGATATAACAATGGAAAAACATACCTTTTATTCCATTTCAATGCTTAAAATCAAATATTAGGGCAATATGTGTGGCACGGTCGTCGAACTTCTCTTGTAAACAAGTTCGATTGAACCCGACGTTCATACTGTAAAAGTCAATGAGGATCGAGAAGTTGTTGTGGTCACCTCTGATTTTCACACGGAAAACACGGAATTTCAAGATTTTTTGGGGAAACCTTCAAGGTAATCTTAAAGCTTATATATTTTTCTTCGCGTTCATTTATAAGTTTAGATTCTTTTCACCTCAAATAAGCTGATTTTCGTGAGGGTGCGCGGCAGCACCCCTTCTCCCATAGACGCCGTGTATTATCGCTTCAACAACCTGCACTACACGCTGAATTGGGGCGTTTTCTGACTCTCTGGAGGGGGCACCACCATGAAAGGCTTCAAATATTTCTAAAAATAAAATCAATTCACAAAAGAATCACAAAGATATCGCAATATTAAAATTTGATTGACGAAACGATCGCATCGCTCCACACTGGAAAATGGCGAAATTTGTCAACAAACTGTGTCATATTAATTCGTAGAGCCCGTTTTGCACAAGATTTACCGTGAAACTTCTTCCATCTAAGATGAAAAATTTACTCTAGTTTGACCATGAAATATCAAGGAATCTAATGGTATGACTGCTAGCTTACAAATTTGATGATAATTGTTCGAAAATCAGAAGGATTCAAATCAGTGTCGCAAGACCAAGTGCTTTTCTGCAAATGCAAGCAAATCTGCCGATCTTTTGGCAATATTTTCATTGTTTTTGGTCCTTTTGCTAAGAAAATTTCCAGTTTAGGCAAATAAACAAGCCTCTTCATGATGGTGATATCAGATTTGTCATATTTCATTGATTTTGTAGAAATTCATATGATGTACGAATTAATATGATGGGTGAATTAATGTGACAACACCATACATTGACGTTGTTAGTCCCACTCACGTCTCTTTTTTTGTATGATGGAAGTATAAAGGCCCGGACCTTATTTCTGATCAAATATAAAACCATAAAAACTATACTTTAATAACAAATTTGGTATCACTCGAAGGAGAATATTCTGAAGATTATCTGGAAATAAACAGAAAAAAGCACCACAACTACCTACGAGGAACAGTTTCCGACAACGTCTTGCAAACTGTCTTAGTGTTTGTGTAACGGGGAGCCCCGCTGCTCGGGGGCCCTCAGTCCAAGAAAAACGCACACAAGTCCACACCAGACGAACGACGAACAACTCGGTACAAGTTCAGTTTATGGCGAAATCATACCAATTCTCTTTATTGCTAGTGTCCGCAAAATCGACAGAGGTAATTTCTCACAAAATATTCATCAAAATTAAAGCGTGAAATCCCCGGGCTGGGCTGGCCCAACAAAACTGGAACGGCAAAAGAGAGATGCTCAACGAAACCGGAATCGAAAACGAGCCCCGGCCAAACGCTCGTTACATTCCCATTTTATTCCTGTTCAGACTCGTTGCACCCCTTTTCAAAACAAATCACTCTGCCCTTAATTAGTTACATGTTCTAATCAGGGATTAATTGCCATCCTGCGTAACGACCTTGGTAACACTTTTCCCCAACCACGCCTCCATCTCGCTCACCATACCCTCTACATTCACACAAAAACACACAGTCGTTAACTACAACTCTCGATCCGTACACACACCCCGTCTCACTGCCCGCCCCCAATTCGCACTTGCGCACCAAACATAGCTACGTATAGCTCTCTGGTCTCTACAGACCGTACATTGGGCAAGAGAGACCGAGCGCACAAGGCTAGGCTCATAATGCCGCGCACTACATTAGCACAGCCCTGCGCTGCGCGAACGATCTCGCTCAATGCATGCATGTTCTATAATTCTCCGAATCGCAGAAGCCGGATGACGATTGCGAAGTGGTAAAAAAACCTCGACAAATCGACCTTTTACCCAGAGCCGGATGTTTACAACGGAGGTCATTGGTCTTCATTGTCATTAAAATTGCCCTTCCAATAACCTGTTTGCTAGGTAAGAGGAAAAAGGAGACAAAATATCACCTTTCTTCTAAAGGTAAGTGCCTAACCATGTTTTTTGTATGTCAGTAAAGGGTGGGCTAGGGTCTAACGGAAGTTCAAAGCCCTGTGAGATTGGGAGTGGTGATTTGAAAAGTGTAATTTGGAGGTGTTTTCTAAATACATTTTCTACTGCTACACAGGCAGCATAGGATCGACTCCATAGCTCTCTGGAGTAGTGACAATGTCAAAAAATTAAAAAAAAACTATTCCAAAGAGCTATCCGTAGCTACACCAGACACCTCCCTTACACACACACACACACTCACCCATTAACCACAGCTCTCGATCCATCCCAGCACACACCCTCCAACTCTAAGTCCCGCCCTGCCAACTCTCATCTGCGTACACAACACCTTCATGTCTTACCACGCACCTTCCATTCTTAATACTCTCGCCCCACCCCTCAGAATAATCACTATCTCACCTCTCATTCATGAATTATGTTACCGAAGATCGCCACGCAGGAATTCAAATCCCTGCTCATTAATTATTCCCAAAGCCTAAAACGAGCCAGCCCACGCCCAAGAATACCATCAGAATGTGAACCACGTGCCCGTCCAATACTTGAAACAATTTCAGGCACGCAATCAACATCCGCTTAACTGTAGCGCCTGACAGCTGTTCATGAATCGAAGACATGCAATTAACATTTGTAACTTCCCAAACATAAAAGACATGTTTTGCTGTATTACCATCATGCGACATTCATGACCCAGTGCATCAATTATAATACTTATGATCTACCCAAAAATAAATGTCCCATTGTTAAACTGACCCAATTAACAATAACACATCCATCATGTACAATAAATCAAAATACTTCAGTGCCGTAGAAACTGCCCCGCTATATTTGGAACATGTTTAAAGGCACGCACTGCTCTTTGCGAGCAAATAAAGGACAATTATCAATTTTTATTGCTGTATATTTTACTTACTAATGTCACATAAATTCTATAGATAAATATGAAATAGCATAAAATCATTAGTATTTGTAAAAACCTACAATTTTTTGCCCGATTCTTAGATACATGAGCAAGAAATTATTGTCGCAAAAGCTTCCTTAGTCCCATGCATAGCCAAGTCACAGAGTTTGACCAGCACGTATTTGGCCATAAACACAATGCGGATTTTAGATGCATGCCTTTTTATTACGCGGGCCTTTATATGAGCGGACCATAATATACGATTAACGTATAATACGGAGTTGATTAGCGAATGTGCAGCCGTAGTAGCTTCGGATAGCTCCCTGGAATAGTTTTTGACATTTTTTGACATTGTCACTACTCCAGAGAGCTATGGATTTGATACCGCCTCGCCTGTGTAGCAGAGGGAAATGTGATTTGAAAAGCTCCCTAAATGACGCTTTTCTAATCACCAATCCTAATGTCATACGGCTTGAAACTTCCGTTAGGTTCTAGCCCATCATTTAATTGATATATGAAAAGCAATAGTACTCACCAGTGCTGAAAAAGCTGGATTTTACTTTCCTCTCTGCTTCCGTAGCAGACAAGTTGTACAGAGCCGAAGTATAATCACAATGAAGATCGATGACTTCCGTTGTAAACATCCAGTTCGGGTCAAAGAGTAAAAATTATAGGAGTTTCGTGGCCACTTCGCAATCGTCATTTAGCTTCCGTAATTCGGAAGCGAGACCGTGCGCGCAGGGCCGAGTTCATAGTTCCGCGCACTATATGAGCCCAGCCCCGCGCCTCGCGCACCATCTCGCTCAGTGTGCACGGTCTTTAATTCTCAGAATTACGGAAGCTGGATGACGATTGCGAAGTGGCCACGAAACGCCTATAATTTTTACCCTTTGGAGAAAAAAAATCACATATAATAAGAATTTAACATTTTATCAATAAGCATACATATGTTCTAACTTCCCTTTGGGTGAAAGATAACATCCATGTACAGGGTATACACAAAAGTATAGGTATTATAGTTAAAAGAAACATGCCAACTTCATATTGGGATTATGGTGTGTGACTATCATATGATTTTGCTATCAGTGTGTATCATCCATAACAAACAAGGAATTATTGCTCTGTATCGGAGGTTACATATAATATTAACATGAGGTAAAACCAATATTCATTCGGCAATTTAAACATTTTTTCATTTTGACTATTAATTTCTTGGTTGATACAAAAATGTTTAGAAGTTACATAATATTTTTGAAAATTGCTTAATCTATGTTCTTACATTGATCTTCTTAGTAAACTGTACATCCAGTATACACCCAGATTTAAAAAAAAAGATAAAAGATACCTTGGAGAGTTGATAATTACATGTAGCATAAAAGAAACCACAGTATGAAAACAGCAGTACAGACCACATTCCCATTGATTAGATTAAAGATATCTGAGCTCTGATATTTTGTCCAGATGACACATTTCGACAAACAAAACCATTTAAATGCAGAAAACCAGTCTCTTTAAAGGGTCAGGTCGTATCTGATTGTTACTCTGTAAAGTTAACACTGATATGGTACATTCTGCCATAACACCCTCTCAATGAATTGTCCTTCAGGGATCTTCTGGTGGTTCACTCCTTTTCTTTGTCAATAATTAGCCACCCATAGGGCAACCACAAAGTTGGCCATCATTTGAATGCAGACAACATACAGCTTTTTGTACTTTCCCCAGATTCAAATCCAACCTAATCTCAGTCACCGTGGGACTTAAAAAGTTTGGGTGCCAACAAATGCTTGATGGCTACAAATTATATTAAGCTGGGTGGTCACGAATCTGAATTCATCATTATAAGGTCTGAACCAATGATTGCAAAAACCTCCTGCTAATTCCAACAGTCTTTTATGTGGAGGTAATAAATGCATGAAACAATATTAGTGACTAATGTTGGTGTTGACATCAACTCCAACTTGTCCTCTAAAGCCCCGGTCACATGGGTCACGACTCTTTGCTTGGAGGCAATTAATTGTTAATTAACAAAGAGCCATGTTGAATCGTGTTGCTTCCGGGTTCCTATTTGACCGGGCATTAGATGCAGGTTTCCTCCACCTACAAATCGATTTGCTTCCAGCTATGCAACCTATCACACGTCAGGGGATTTCTAACTTGTTGGACAACAGAACTGGTACAACATCTAATTTCTTAATCTTTTCTGAAACTCTAATCTGATCCATCTCCCAAACCTTGATCACCTCCAGCAGCAACCCAACTCAGCAGTCAGATGCATCACTATACAGATGACCCTTTCCCTACATGTACGCTCAATGAATTGGCTTTTTGTTCATCGTCTTCAAGATTTTTGTTAACCAGGCCCTTCTGACCTCAACATCAAAATACATCAAGGAATCGACAGAAAAACCTCATCAATTCCTTCCCACCAACACCCAACGTTTTTAAATCATGAGACTGGTGGGGAAATCAAGACTGAGCAGTTGTTCCTACTTGGTGACATGAACCTACCAGTATAAATCTAATTTGTTATTGAAATATATCTGAAAAGTTATTAATATTGCAGCTCATAAAATAATCAAAGTGCCACCTCTCTCAAAACTTGTTCTTTTCAAGAAGTGCTTTTGATATCCCTCAGGTCATTAGAATGTACGTACAAGAGAGATCCAAAAGCTAATTCAAAATTACTTACTTGATTATACATTACATGAAATATCATGCAGCATGCATTTCCTGTGCAAAAATAGATTTTTACCAAACCTTGTAAATAATACACTCTTTATTTCTAACTTAATTTTCATGTATATCAGATGAATTGAGTTGAGATTTATTTGACATAAATTTACTTTCCATGTAAACTGACAAATGTTCAGAGTCCTTGTCTGACTTGGTGAAATCTATTATTGAAGGGTGAACCTAAAATGTCTGGTGTGGAGGATATCATCTTTTGGATGCAAATACAATTGCTCAGCCTTTGATCCAGAAGGCCAGATGGATGAATGTATTCAGAATCACCAGTTTTCTGTACATGGCCCTTTGTGTTTTTTTGGTTAAGGTATACAAGTACCTCTAGGTTTTTAGATCACAAACTTGTATGATTCCAGTATGATTCCAATATATACATACATGTACATGTATAATCTGGTATTCCATCAATCCTGGTGAGATACTGTATATGTAGGGCCCCCAAATTACTTCTATTGCCATGGGAGTAAAGGTTTTGAATATGTAAGAACATGTTTTTGAGGAGTTGCAAATGATTAAGGTCAAAGCCTTTCACTATCTTGTAACGAAAAAGTGTTAATATATAATGTCGCCTCTGAAACACAAAAAAAATGCAAGGTGCATGGAGAGCAATTTGGGTAAATCTTTAAAGCTAAATTAATAGTTAAAAAAACATGAATCTAGAATGTTAATAGTTATAAGTGTATTGAACTAAAAATGGTAAATTGATTTTGAGTAGGAAATATTATATCATATAAACAGGTGAATTCTAAGTGCGAACTTATTTCAGAAAGATAGAAAAATGTAATTTCATCTGAAAAACATGCTTTAAATGAATAAAACAGACATTTTGCATGTGCTATTAAATGTTTTCATGTGTAAAAATATGTTACAAAAATAAGTGAAACCTTTACCAAGTATTGTTTAGTATATATTTTAAGAAAAAAACAGAAAAAGTGATGTTATCAACCTTTTGTCACCTCCGAAACATAATTTTCTCATTTTTATTAAATCTCAGACTAATCTTCTAGAATTTCCCATTTTCTCTTGTCATCAAATGATTAACACCCTTACAGGATTCATTTCAATTGGTTAATACTGAGCTAATACGTTTTATTTTTAAGATATTGTCATAAAACACACACATTGTGTTTCGAAGGTGACAACTGTTTCGGAGGTGACAAGTGTTAACGGAAAGATATAAATTGCTCCAAGAGACATCAATAATATTTCTCTTAACTGCAAAATACTATTGCTCTGGAGGTGACAAAAAAGTTAACAGAAAAGTAAACATGGGTATTCAAATGCTCATCAAAAATTAAAAGCCATTTAGAGGAAATAATCATGGCATAGTTTTTCATCTATGATTGTTACTACCAAGTTCGGTGTTATTAATTATGAGCAGCAGCTTACTCAAAATAGTGTTAACATGTTCACGGAAAATGTCACCTCCGAAACACTAACTTTGAATAATTCTAGTATTAGAACGCGGAAAACATAATAGGATATTGCATTTGATACTATTACAAGTATGCTTAAAGCAACAAAACTAATGGAAAGGACTGAACAATAAAAAATGGTGGATCTGCCCCCAAAACCATGTCAGATGGAGTGCACCAAAAACGTCTAGTTTGAGGTATATAAATTTCCATTACAATAGAATGAAAAAAGAAGAGATGTTCGTTTAGGGTACCCAAGGTACACTTTATATAGGGTGACTTTATGGGAAAATTTGTGCACATCTGTCAATGTACTAGAAAGTTACACACCAATTAGTGTCAACACTGCTTTTACATCACTGATCGTAAAAATGGCCATGTTGTTAGATTAACCAGTTAACAAAAAATGGACCAAGTCATCTGGTCGCCATGCACTGAGGTAGCTTTGAAGCATTTCTACAAAAATAATTTTGTTTTAGAGCAATCGAGAATGAGATGATTACTCTAATCACGAATAACAGTAATGTTATGCTTAATTTTAAACCATCAACAGGTTACAATAACCAAACTATACACATTGTAAGGGGAAGGAGACTTCTAACGGGGAAAAAAGCTCTTTTGCATTGCATAAATACTTTACTGGAAGGCATATCTTTACTGGAAGGCATATCTTTAGCCTCAAACCCTACTCGTTCAGCATGTAGTCTTTTTAAGATTACCAATACATTTATGATTGTTTATGAATATTCATTATGCAAATAGGGAGTGTGCAGGGAACGTACTCGGCTCATTGATTTTTTTCCTTGCCTCTAAAAGAGGATTTATTTGTTAATATCCAAAGCACAAAACAGAACAGTGACAGATTAATACGATAATTAAGCTAACATGTGCGTGAAAGATTCTCTATTCACTGACAACGGCGACATGGCCAAAGGAGCAATGATACAAAGAGATACATTGACTCTACAGTGTCTCCATCCATCAGTGCTCTGTTACCACCACCGTGTTCATGAAAGAAAGAATGACATAGTAACTCATCTAAAACAATATGTACATTTACAATTCAAAGAAAATTCAACGTTTCCTTCGGCACTTTGCCTTCCATTCTTTTTCATACTTCTTTTTCAAATATATTTCAGATTATCATCTCTTCTTTCTTTTCCATTTTTATTTCGTTCTAGAATACTTTTATATATTGTTTAAAAGACGATTGTAAGAAATAGTTTTATTTCTTTTTTTTCTTTTTAGAAGATGGAAGGTACTGATTCTAGTTTCAAATTTGAAAAATTTAGTCAATATATATATTCTACATGCTTAAGAAATGATTTTTTTTTTTTTTATTCGCATTCAATAAAGGCGTGGATGATATCTTCTTGACATTACAGTTGGTGCATACATTATCATTAGATATATTCCATTTAAAGAGATTGTTCTTCACAGGTAAAAGATTATATATCAAGCGTAAATTAAATTCACATTTTGATATGTTCAATAGTTTATTTTTAATAGTTCACTAGTTTATTTTTACTCAGCAATAAAAAATACAATGTACAGTATAACATTACAAGTGACATCAAACAGATTCATAAAATTACAAGTGATAAGAGAATACATAATGCATGAGTAAGGCTGCACACCAGGAAGGGAAAAGATCCTTATATAAGGCTGACCTCGCGAATATAAGTTTTAGTATAAAATAGTTAAAATGTGATTTAATATACGTATAAAAGTGAACATTACTAAAAAGACAATACAAACTAGTACCCACACAACCCAAAACAAGCCTAAATGCCATGCCATTAAGAAACCTTGAAAAGACAGTAGTAAAATGAATTTGTTTACAGATATTTATCCAGCAGATAATTCTTGTATTGCTTTTTAAAAATGTTTGATGATTTAGACTTTTGTATGCAGATTGGGAGTGAATTCCAATTAAATGGATCTTGGTAAAATAAAGATCTTTGATAAAATGTTGTTCTTAATTTAGGAATGTGAAAATTAAAAGCATTTCTAGTGAGATGTGAGTGTATATTACAATTCAGTTTGAAATGACAAAGAATTGAGTCAGGTAGGGAGTGATTAAAACAAAGACACATGAATAGTTTCAAATAAAAACATATCTGTGAATTTTAATATCTTTAAGGAATAGAATATAGGAGTAGTATGAGCTAGATATGGAGCATGGTCTATAATTCTTATTGCATGTTTCTGGAGTTTCATTATTCTATTAATACGATTAAGAGTTGCATTTCCCCAGATAATGATTCCATAGTGTAAATATGGTAACATAATTGAATTATAAATCATCTTTAAAATACATTTTGGAAGCGATTTGAGTTTATACATAACAACTATATTCTTTGACAAAGTATTACATAATGAGTTAATATGTTCACCCCAGTTCATGTTTTCATCAATTTACACACCCAAAAACTTTGTGTATGTGGCTTGACAAATTGTTGATCCACATATATCAATATTAATAGAGTCTTTAGAGTATGGTTTCTTTGTGAAAATCTTGTAATTCGTTTTTTTTTTATATTAAGTGTAAGCTTATTTAATGCCAACCAGTGTGAGATCTTATTCATTTCGTTATTAAAAATGGTTTGTAGAGTTTCAATATTGTTGTGGGACATAAAAATACTGGTGTCGTCAGCAAATAAGATACATTTTGAAAGTTTAGAGGCATTGCGAATGTCATTGATGTATAAAATGAATAATAAAGGTCCCAGAATAGAGCCTTGTGGCACTCCACATTGTACATTCTGATATGGTGATTTTTCTTTATCTATCAATACATATTGTTTACGATTTTTTAGGTAACTTTTTAATAGATCTAAGATGCGTCCCCTAATTCCATAATTTTCTAATTTAGTTAACAAGATATTATGATCAAGAGTGTCAACACTTTGCTTAAATCAATAAATAAACCTATCATGAATTCACCTTGTTCTAATGAATTAACAACTTTTTGAACAAAATTTTATAAGGCGTGAGATGTAGAATGGCCTTGTCTGAAAGCAAATTTATTGTCATAAATGATATTGCACTTAGAAAAAAAAATCAGATAATCTCTTATAAATACATTTTTCTAAAATCTTTGAAAAAATTGGCAAGACAGAAATTGGGCGATAATTTGACATAATTTCACATGAGCCACTTTTGAATATCGGTATTACTCGAGCAATTTTTAGCTTATCAGGAAATACGCCTTGTTCCATACATTGATTGAATATTGCACTAAGATGTGTACTAATTACATAAACAATCTTTTTAACTACTTTGACATCAATTCCATCATATCCTGGACTTGCATTACCTTTCAGATTCCTATTATAATTTCATTAATAAATAGATTTATCATTAGCATCAAGATATTTACAATAACTCTCTCTTGTTGAATCAGGGAATGAACTATGTAAATTATACCCAACATTGATAACATATTTGTTAAATTCTTTACAGATAACTTTTTTGTCATCTATTTTTTTATCATCGTACTCAATAAGTATTGTCTTATTCTTATTTTGTTTGCCTAATGCTGTGTTTATAGTATTCCAAGTCTTTTTCATATTACCAGATGCTTCTTTAAAACACTTCTCATAATAAATTCGTTTGGCAGTTTTTACCATGTTATTCACTTGATTTCGGCATTTCTTATAAATTGATTCATTATGTATAGATGGTTTTCTTATTGTATTGACGGTATAGACGGAATTTTTTGGAACTTAGTTTACGTATTTCTTTCGTAAACCAAGGTTTATCTTTACGTTTTCTTTTTTGTATATTTGACATAATAGGAAAACATTTATCATAAATAAGTGAGAACTGTGAAATAAACAAATCATACGACGAGTTGGCATCTTCATGTAATAACCATTCAGTATCTGTGAGAGCATTAACAAAATTATGTATATTAACATCATTCACAACTCGTTTTTCAAAAATAACTTTCTTGTTTGAATTAGAAATATAATGCGAACATAAACAAAAGACAGGTAGATGGTCACTTATGTCGGTAAAAATAACTCCAGAGTGAATTTTGCAAGTATCGTTTGTGATAATATTATCTAATAGAGAGGCAGTATTATTTGTAATTCGTGTAGGATATTGCTCGAGTGGAAACATAGATAAGAAGATCAATAAAATCATTTACGTATTGCACTTTGCCCGCATGTAGTAAATTCAAATTGAAATCACCCATCAAGTACAATATTTGTTTCTCTTTGTTCACGTTATCAAATAAATTTCTGATACATTCAAAAAAGGGTTCATGTGGTTGGCTAGGCGGTCTGTACACGACTCCCAGTAGTATCGATGTAATGCTATTATTAATTTCAATAAAGATAGATTCAATGTATACATTATTCACATCCAAATCTACACGACGTTTAAATACAACATCATCATGAATAAAAATACCTACACCACCACCTCGTTTTCCTACACGACAATTGTCAATTAAATTATAACTTTCTATATTGCATAGAGATCTAGGTGAATGTTCACGAAGCCATGTCTCAGTTACACCAATAACAGAAAGTATAATATCTAAAGAATGAATAAACCTTTCTATAGCATCAATATTATGGCAAAGGCTTCTAGCATTTAAATTCCAACTTTACCGGTTTCAAAATGATACAAAATGATCTCCAAAAATCAATATCACCACAGATAATCTCACAAATTACTTGGCTAGCACAAGCGACGATGTGGACCACTGAATGAATTGCAGTAGATGAAATATTCCCAAACACTGAACTCTATTTGGGACGAAGAGCTCAAAGTGTTATGAAACTTCGATGGGTTGAGAAGTTATTGGACGAAGGAGTACAAATTGTGATGTTGTCTCTCCAAGATGAAATTGGGAACTGTTCTTTGTTGGTAGAAAAGAGTTTTTAAAAGTGGAAGAAAGTGAGGATTTGTACTGGTGCAGGCTGGTACAAATCTTTTAGTTTTCCTCCAGAAAAGGATGTTTGTGGAGAAATAGTAAGAAATGTTTTGACCAGTGGTCTGTGACGTCAAATGACTCATGTGGTCAAGAACACAGTTTAATGTTATTTGATAAACCAGTCTGTTGATATCTAACACATGTTTGGTATCAGACCTCGGCCAGTTGACAGTTTTATGACCTTTTAGGGTGAAATGTTATTGTGAGGTCACAATTTAGGGGAAAAGTCTACCGGAAGGAGGTTGATTGTCCTATCGGTGAGATGGGTGAATTGGATGTCCACTATAATTACAATGAGATGTAGTAATTATAGATATCAGTTAATTAATATGAAATGAGGAGATACTACAAAATGAACACATGAAATCTTATTTTGTAAGCCTAAAAATTCATGAATATTGCACAAAAATGAGTTGAATTCATCAGGAGTATAGTATGACTGGGTTATATTTATATTACTATCATCATCTGCTGGAGACAAATAATCATTAAATTTACTGAAGTCAGTTTTCTTTAAATGTTCTAGAAATAACAATGGCAAGACATACATGTAGGTACTACAAACTATTTACGAACTACGTTCAAAACACAATGATATACAAATAAGAAGAATGATTCTAAAAGATTATAAATAGATTTAAAAAAAAAACCCGGAAGGATTAGTAAAACTACGAAGTAAAATTAACTCGCTAAATGTTTTGAGTTAGCGTAGTACATAACATGGAGCGAATATAAATACAATATGAAAATACATTTCAATAGATATCATGTAGTGGCTTAGAAGTAAATATAACAAAATATCCAAGCATTGCTTATTAGTAGCAATATGATTGTAGAAGGAGGGTTAGAAAGAGAGGGTGATAGAAAGGCAGAATAGGCAAAGAAGGAAGAAAGAAAGAAAGAGAGGTAAGAGTAGAGAAAGACTTAGACAAATAGTTATGATAGTCATGATAATATACATATAGACATTAATCTTGGTGAACAGAAACTGTAAGATTTTACAAGTTGTGAAGATCCGCTTTAGAGTGAATTTGTTTTGTGAGAGTTGTGCCCTCTGTAGTAGTTTTTAGGGATACAATAACTCGTCCATCTATCGTCCAGGCAGTGATAATGTTACTGTTTTCTTTTTTACTTTGGTTGAAGGCGTCCCAAAGAAGTGAACGATTTGTAATAGATTGCATTTAAATACATATGACCAGTTCATATCAGAATCAAATTTAGCTTCCCAGTATAGACAGCATCTATTTGTGAAAATGTTTTTAGAAGGAATCAATACATACATAGTCTTGCTACTCAGATCGCTGATGCATTTCATGGTCTTTCCAATAATCAATTGTGGCAGGACAAGACTTTTTTGTTGCGCATTATTTTAAGGAATTTCCTTTTGTTTCCATGTCATCGGTTTGCTTTTTAAGGTCTTGTATCTATGTCAAAAATTAAAATATATTTACTTATATTTATCTTTATTTTGGACATGATATTTCCGACTGATTCAAAGCCATTATTTTTTGTAATGTCAGTGAAATAAACTATGCCACTTTCGTACCGATCTTTAAAAGATAAAGTGCGATTATTAAACAACATGTGTTTGTTATACCACATGATTTGATTTCGCACGTCATCACTGTTTGTATTAAATATTGCAATATCTTTTACTGTACTATAAGTTCTAATGAGTTCCCAAGCTTATAATATTTCATTATACAATTTAGGAATATTCTTATCTTTAACAATTTGTAGGGTACTCATGCCTTAGTTCCAATTTAACATGAGAGTAATTCCACCAAGGAGATCAAACCAATAAAAAGACATTCGTTTCCAAGTTTCATTATTTTCTTTTCAAAGTCTTTCGAGCCACTTACGTCGAAAGCTAAACATTTGTTTTTGAATATCAATCATTCAAATTTCTCCATTTTCATAATCTTCAGTAAGAGTACATCTTTAATTTTTTTCTATTTTCTTGTTCCATACCACCATTGTAACTTGCATTTATAGACCCTTCTCCTTAATCCTCTAAATTTATCCTGTATTTTTGTCATAATTACTTATATTAATTATTGTGTTCGACAAATGATCACTCTTAAAGTAATCTTAATGTAAGAAGGGGCATGCGTTCTACAAGCCTCGCTTTTTCGGCATGCCCCTTCATTTCTCTATCACCTGTTTTTCAAACTTTATGTGTCATCGATTTGTCTATGTAAATATTTTTGTTTCTCCTGCAAAATGATTATAATTTGTTGTTCAAATTGTGAAAATGATTTTGAAATGGAAAAATAAATAAATGAAATCAAATCAAATTTGAATATGATATTGTTGATAATTTTTAAAACCTTTTTTGGGATAGTACATGTATATGGATTATTTGACTTAAAGGGAAACTAACCTTAGATGATAATATACACCTATAAGAAAGGTGTCATATATCTCTTCTAGTTGGACTGGATCAAAATCTGCAATGTATTCAGAAAAGCATAAATTTCCTGATATTTTAGAACAGGTTTTCGTCTGCTATCATATTACAATGGGGCTGCCATTTTGTTCAGAACAAATATTGCGACGTGATCCATTGATAGGTCATCCTCAATGGCAAGGGAAATATTCATGAAACGTTAAAATAGTTCAATCTTTGGCGAATGAAATATGTTATGTTGGAAAAATGCGTGATAGCTGTCCAATATTTTAGTAAAACTTATAATACACAATTAAGTTTTCAAACCATCTGTTTATACTAAAGAAATTTGCTTTTAGTGGGCTTGCCTGGCATAACAGAATTTGCTTTATTCAGCAAGCCTTCCATGTATTGTATTCTATTGTTTGAATACAGGTGAAAACGTAGTGTTTTGCCAAAGACCTTATATGAACACAAATCTATGACTTTAAAAGGCCAATCTGTACTACAGATTCTTCTTTTTGTTCTGGTCTTCATCTGATTGTATAACGCTATAGAAAGTCACATATAATGGTTGAAATAGCCAACCGATACTACAGATTCCTTTCTTTCATTTGCTTTGTAATGAAGAAGCTTCATGTCGTAGTCCATGTCATACGTCATTAGTCCATGTTGTACGTCATTTATGCCAAGAAAAAAGAGTTTCAATGCGCAAAATGACTCTTTTAAAGACTAATGGATCAGTGTTAAATAATAAAATATATGTCCACATACGTATCACATTTTTCCTCAAATATTGAATTATGTTATTACCGATCAAGAAAGTTTTGATTTAGGAACAAAAATACTTTCTCGTACCAAAAAGAAAATGGCATCCCCCAGCTAATGTTAGCAGACAATAACTTGGCTCAGATAATGGTGATTTAACTCTAAATCTTATACTTTTATAGTAAATCGCATATTTGAATCATTAAATACATATTTTACTTTTTTAAAATAAGCCGATTTATCATTTGTGTGTGGTTTCCCTTTAAAGCTAGGGATTTGAGAATAGTTACCCTCTTGAATAAAGTGAGGTTTCGCCTTGACCAGCTGTTCAGAGTTTTTTTATTAATTTGACAATTTTCTGTTCCCATTCAAAGACCCCGGTTAGACAGAACGGGCTTGCCCATTCCTAGCCTAGGCCAGGTATGGGCCCAGGGCGCTACAAACCCACTTGCCCGCATGCCCGGGGCAACAAAATGAAGCTGTCGGGCAAGTAAATAAAATTGTCACTTGCCCAAAAGGGCAAATAGCAGCTTTTCTAGTTTTCATCTACTTGTACAAATTAGCATAGGCCATCAATTTGGGGCAAAGGAAATTTTGTTCGGGCAAGTGATTTGAAAACTTGTTTGTCCTTGTGGGTAACTGGTGAAAAAATTCTCGTATCACCCTGGGGCTGGCCCATGGGCTGGCCCGTTTTGCCCGGTTACACAGCTAGACCAGGGTCAGCTCTAGGCTAGCCCAGTCTCGCTGTCTAACCGTTCCCGAGACCAATGGGCCAGACCACTTTCGTATCTCGACTGCTCGTTTTGAACGTGAGAAAGTTGTGGTGCTTTCCTTGTAAACAATCTGCGGTGCGAAAACAATAGAAAATCTTTCAACATATCCACTGACGTCACCAAAAAAGCCACGCAAATAGCGGGCCCATCGGTCTAACACTGGTTACACAGCAAGACTGGGCTAGCCCAGGGCTGGCCCTGGTCTATCCCAATATGTGGACCGAAAACGGACTCGCTTAGGTCGGGGTAAGGTCCCTTTGGAGTGGTTAGACAGCGGGCCTGGGGCTGACCCTGGTCTGGCTTAGGCTAGCCCCGGACTTGCTGTTTTACCGGGGTCTAAGTGTAGGGCTTCATCATGATCACTTTAAATGTAATTCCTAGATATTTAACTTGCTTGTTAGCCCACATTAAATCATAGTATGTTACGCTATACCTCTTTCTTGTATATCCCCAAATAAATCAGTGCTGTTTCCTCTTTATTAATCTGTGGTCCTGCTATTCTTCCAAACAAATGTAATTCTTTCAAAATTTCATGAAGTGAATCTTCATCTTCGACAAAGAACAGAGTGTCATCAGCCTTTTTATTATGCCTCCGTCCACCGAAGGTGGTTGCCGGAGGCATTATGTTTTCGGGTTGTCCGTCCGTCCGTCCGTTCCACTTTCTTTCGTTCTCGCGATAACTTAAGAACCGTAATTATGCCTCCGCCCACCGAAGGTGGTTGCCGGAGGCATTATGTTTTCGGGTTGTCTGTCCTTCCGTCCGTCCCACTTTCTTTCGTTCTCGTGATAACTTAAGACCCGTAAATCGTATCAACTTGGTACTTGGGTCATGTGTGCACATGGGAAGGACAATGATCTGATTAGATTTTGGGTCCATGAGGTCAAAGGTCAAAGGTCACAGAGGTCATTGAATACATGAAAATGGGTATTTCTTGGTTTGGAGTATCAACTTGAAACCTTGGTCCCGTGTGCAGATAGAAAGTAGGATGTTGCATGCAAATTTTTAGGCATTGAGGTCAAAGGTCAAAGGTCACAGAGGTCATTGAATACATGAAAATTGGTATTTCTTGTGATAACTTATGAATGGTTTGTTGTATCAACTTCAAACCTTGGTCTTGTGTGCAGATAGGAAGAAGGGTGTTGCATGCAAATTTTTAGGTCAGGAGGTCAAAGGTCAAAGGTCACTGGTGCCATTTTATTCATGAAAAAAGCCGTTTCTTGCAAAAACTCATAAAATGTTCGTTGCTCTACCCATTCCTTCCCCTCTCCCTATCACAAAATACAAATGCAAAAGCAATCTATTTTTACTACAAGTTTTGCACTTAATATGTACAATATTAATATGCAGTCAACAGTATTTGTTTCTTTGAGTAGGCAAATATTTCTGATCGCGCAATGGCGGAGGCATATTTTTCGACTGCGCGCGGTCGAGGATTCATCTAGTTTTCTCGAACACTGCACGCTAAAAATTCAACGGCTATAATAAACAGAAGGGCAGACAAAGGGCAACTTTGTCTGATGCCTCTTTCAACCTTAAAACAGTTTGATATCCAACCATTCACTAAAACTGAGCTTCAAATATCTGAGTAAAGGACCGAAATCCATTTACGAAAGGATTCATCGAAATCAAATTTTTCTAAACAAAGATTCAGAAATTTCATATCTAAGACATCAACAGCTTACGTAAAGTCCGCTAACATTAGTGCTCCTTTTTTACAGTGTTTCTTAAAATATTCAATAACATCTTTTGTTAACCTTACATTACAAGCTGATAGACGTTTCTTTACGTAATCTGTTTGGTTTTCGTGAATAATTTTGTTGACAACCTTATGTAGTCTTGCTGCTAATACAGCTGCTCTTATTTTGTAGAAATTGTTAAGAGAATAAGAGAATAATATGTAATAATCGGCTCATTAATAATCATTGTACTCTTCATCGAAGCGGGAGCGGGCGCTATGGCGAATCCACCAAAATGCAAAAATGTAAGGGTGACTCTATCTAGTGTTCTACAGTATCTGACCACATATAATTGTTAACTGGAAACAAGTTGTTAAAGTCCTCATCTTGACCGAGTTCGCCCATGCCTACATTATGCTTCAATCGAGGGCTACGTTGACGGAGAATACAGATACAGATGCTTGAAAATTACATTAAACTTCGCTATTGCACAAATTTATGCTAAAAGTTTTTGTGTGCCCCGTTCGGCCGGGAGAGACAACTTTGCGGGGGGGGGGGGGGGGGGGTGAAAAACTTGATGACGACATGTCATGTACCGTTCTGCGATTTACAAAGTTTACTTGTGCATTTGATGAAAATGATCCCTACATTGATACACAAAATTGCCAATAATACACAAATTACAGCTCGTATGTGTCTGAAAATTATATTAGGATGAGTTCAGAAAGTGAAAGATTTGATATGATTACATTCCTTAAAAAGTGATTTAAATTGTATATTTGATGTTCACTCTTGAAACGAGCTATCGTAATTTATTCAGAACAGCGGACTGTAATATAAAAGATGCAATTAAAATTACGATAAATATTAATTGTAAGTATATAGCAAAACATGTACCTCAGAGATATGATTAATTTTCAATATATCATATCTCTTTTATGTTACAGGCCCCAAAAAGTACAGATGAAGACAATCTGTCAAGAATGTAAAGAAAATAATGAAGCGATGATGATGAATAGCGTGTACAAGCGGGGATTGAATAGAATTCCTCGGAGGCACAGATCCAATGAACAATGGTAGTGATGATTGATGAATAAATTAGCGGCAGCAAGTTCTGTTGAAAAGTGATTGCATTTTTAGGTATTCTCGGCCCAATTTATGCAATTTGATTTAGGGCTAAAACTGTATCTAGATCTACCTTTTGTCAGTTATCTAAGCATATCATATAATTTCTAATTGGATACCATTTCTTTATAACTTATAGGAGATTTTTTTCATCAGGTACAATGGTACAATGGTGGATTTTTTTTCATCAGGTACATAAGTAAACAGCAAATCAAGGAAGTGAAACGAGACATTATTTAGTGTTTTTTGGTATAGTAACGAGGGAAAATTCAACATTCAGTCATTTGCATTTATGCTTTATGCCTATTCAGCCCTCGATTGAAGTCTGGTTGATTTTACTCAAGCTCAGGTGATTTTATGCATCAATGTAATATTTATTTTCATCAGTAAATTGTGCAAATCAATAAAGTGAAGCGAGACAACGGCACACAACATGTCATCATCACACTTCCAACACCCCGCATTGCTACCTTCTTGGGAGGGGGCGGAACTAATATCTAATGATTTTTAGTATAGTATGAGAGAGAATTTGACATTCAATCATCTGTATTTATTAAGCCCTCGTTTGAAGCCTGGTTGACTTTGCTCAAGCTGTGGTCTTTAAGAGTATTTTTAGAAGACAATCTAGGTACAAAGTTGAACTATTTTGCTTCAATAATAATATTGTTTCACACTCATGTTGTTGTAATTTTATTCAATTTCAGACGGACAGTAGGGCTGGATCAATTGAGAAGAAGATTTCCATGCTTGATGCAGAGCTTAAGAAATACAAAGATCAGATGAAACGTATGAGGGATGGACCAGCAAAGGTAATTTGTCAATTTGTCTTCCTCATTCTCTTCTATTGTTATATATGAAAAAGTTAAGAGCCACTTTTTATGATTGTGATGATTAAATGAAGAAAACTAAAACTTGCATGGTGCAGGAAACATTAAACAAGATTTGTGGTTGCACAATGTGGTTTAGGGTCATCTTTCCAAAAATAGTCCTTTTTTTTTTTTCAATTCAAAATAACATTTATTTTTTCCTTCAAACTGACACATTTCTGTATACATCAATACAATATTCAAAATAGAAAATCAAATGTCAATAATATACAGAAATAGCATAAACAAAATACATACAAATTAAAGGAAAGGGCGCAGATCCAGAAGGC
>BQKZ01002271.1:77421-93400 GCA_036244855.1 Temnopleurus reevesii | reverse complement strand
GGGGGGGGGGGGGGGGGGGGGGTTGGTGATACATGTTTAGTATGCCAAATGAGGGGTGAGGGGCATTTGTCCATTTTCTGAGAGTCAATTCATATATTTCTTGTGTTTGTTTCATTCTTTTTTCATTCACAAACATAATTTAACAAATTTTAACAATAAACTTTCTCATGTCGAGGGGCATCATACGGGAGGGGAATAATGGGAGTGGAGGACAAGTTCCCCATCTCTCCGAAGGAGGACGGGCCCGAGGCGGGGTGCAAATGCCTATCCCAAATTTCTAACGTGAGGAAATGTGCCATTTTCCTGAGTCAAAGTAGCTTTTTTTCAGAGTCAAAAGAAACGGAACACATTCAAGCTGGCTTCCTACATGTCTCTCAGAGCCGGGCCCTGTGTGCACCTATAGCTCCTACAGATGCCAGGAAATCAAATTTTAGAATAGTAAAAATAAAAAATAAAAAAAATCTGCGGCAGCTCCCAAAACTTCCCACTCGGGCTTCGGGACCTGGTGTACGCCTATAGCCCCACAGATGCCTGGAAAACACATTTAAGAATAGTTAAAATAAAAAAATTCTGTGGCAGAGTTCAAAAACTTCCCACTTGGGCGTCTACTATTATAGCCCCTACAGATGTCAGGAAATCACATTTTAGAAAAGTAAAAATCAAAATTTTCTGGGGCAGCTCCCAAGGCTAATTCCCACTGGGGCTTCGGACCTGGTGTGCGCCTATAGCCCGTACTGATTGCCAGGAAAACACATTTTAGAATCGTAAAAATAAAAACAATTTCTGTGGCAGCTCGTAAAACTTCCCACTTAGGGCTTCGGACCTGGTGTGTGCCTACCAATATAGCCCCTACATATGCCAGGAAAAGACATTTTAGAATCGTAAAATTAAACAATTGTCTGGGGCAGCTTAAAAAAAATTCCCACTGGGACTTCGGACCTGATGTGTGCCTACCAATATAGCCCCTACAGGTGCCAGGAAAACACATTTTAGAATCGTAAAAATCCAAAATGTTCTGCGTAAGCTCTCCAAATTCAGCATGATATGTCAGGGAACGCACTTGTAGACACTATAAATTAGATCTTGACAAGAATACTTATACCATCATTATAATTCAGCTTGATTTTCTTCATATAGTGGGTAATGGTGATAAAAAATGTACCTTCAGTTGTACGATTTTGACATGAAAGTGTCCTTTTTTCACTTTGCTCCCCCCCCCCCCCCCCCAGTGTCCCTTTTTCACTTTGCCCCCCTCCCCCCCCCCCCAATCAAAATTCGTTCCGCCGCGCTTGGTATCTTGCAATTTGTGACATTATCACCAACGGTCATCCCCACTTTGGAATCAGGCATTAACATTTTAACATTTTACAGACTCAATGAAACATAATGGTTAACAAATATAAGATAACATCGTTTAAAATGCATATGATAACGCAGACATTCAACTGAATGTAATCCGTTTTAAAATTTGAAATTTAATATAAAGATGAGAAATGTACCTACATGAATAGAAAATGGTTTTGTACCACTAAGGGGGCAATCTGATGCAACACAGGATGAACCATATAGGGTTCAAAGTTGTACCCCTAACAGGGGTAAAACTTTGTAACCCCGTGCACAAAATTGTACACGAAGGGAACCCATTTGTACACGAAACCATCGATTAGACTTTATAGGGGCACAACTTTCTCCCATAATTTTTCTACGCCAGTCAAATCTGCTACACCACAACACTTTATGATATTTTACCTTCGATTGAAAAATGTTAATTACATTTTTCCATTTAATTTCTCTACTCTATTCAAAATGTTCAAGGAGTGAGTTATTATTTTTTTTATTTCTGGGGTAGAACATTAAATCCCAAGTATAGTTTTGGTAAAGATAAAGAAATGTGAATTTTGGGAATGTTTATTATAGCGTATAATTCTTACACACATTTTGAGACCGTAGCATATTTTGTTACGGCCTGATTCTTTTGAAATATTTAAATTTGACCGTTGAATACTATTTAGCGTCCTCTCTTGGTTATAACATCATTATGCTTGTCATCGAGCATATACAAATTCATTTCCGAAGTTTGACAATGGAATGATACAGAGGTATCAACAATAATATATTACTAAAATTGTCATCACATTCTGTGCATGAGAAGTTGTCCTTTATAAAACAAAAAATATATATTGAATTAGTGTCGGGGGACACGACACTGAAATATTTTGCACATTTTAGATTATAGGTATTCCAATACTCGTTAATTTTTCGCACAATTTTTGGTGCAACATGTTCATGATACTATATTTGATTTTATGTAGGTTTGAAGACAACATTTAGCGTTTAAATGTTCATTTTTATCAAAATTTTACTTGGGCTTTAACCTTAGTATTTTGTAAGATAAAAAGTGGACACTGCCAAAAAAGCGTTAGGAGATGTCTGTATGACAGTTTTTACATGGAGATGCAAAACAGTCTGCTTTTTTTTCGTTTGGTATTTGTTTTTGTTGTTTTTGTAATATGTGTTTAAGGGTGATTCATATATAACTGTACAGTGCCCATGGGTGAAGTGGGTAACGCTACAAAGACCAAAGGGCGAAATATACCTCATCACAATTACCCATCTCTCTTACATTCTTAATCCGATGCAGCCATAGTTAAAAAAAATATTCCAAATAGGTATTCCATTTGCAAATTTGACAAAAGTTAATTCAATTGGTTGCAATCCTTTGCAATGCCTTCCCAACATTGACAAAGATATCAATTCATTTCGTTTTCCCTTGTATTTATTTTTTTAAGATTATTACAAATAGTCAAACATTTTATAATATTCCAAAGTGTCATTCAAACAGATTTTTAGGTTTCCCCAAGCTCTTTAGGTTTGCTAATATAGGTTTTGTGCATAAAAAGTAAAAATTCTGAAGAAATGACATATAATGTTGAATTTCTGTCTGGCGCCCTCTTAAGTTGCATTTTGCTATTATGTAGTTTTGAATAATTCGTACTATCGAACAAGTGGCTGTGTATAATACTTTATAGAGGAAATTTAGATACAAATCCTTTTAGGTTTTCCATGATAAATTTTCATCTGCTACGGCGCAGTTGTTTTTATCTCAATCTGAGACAATGATTTTTGCTGCTTAAAAATGTTAATGATAAGTATCATATTTCGCTATAAATTGCTATTGCTATTGCTATTACGCGCTTATTAACATGTGGTGGTGGTACTTTAATCATGGCTAATTAATACATTTAATTTGTCACCATCATGGATATTAGACGGACGGGCTTTCTTTTTAGCCAAAGCCGAAACTTACAATAAGGTGACCGTCTGGCGCGTATAATCTGGATAGATTGAAGAGCGCCATCATATCCTAGACCTACCTAGTTATGAAGTAATGCTTTTAGTATTCATGTACAAAGATGCATGAAACATAAATTATAAAACGGTATGATGGACTCCTAAAGATACTTTATTGGTAAAAATAAACACATTCAAGGTTAGTATTGCCTTTCTAAGGCCCTGTGCAAACAGAGCCAAATATTGTAAATTCTGTTAAAGGTGATAGCGGCCATTTTAAAAGAAATGCTCAACATTTAGTTTTAAAAAGTAAATCATGCAGTCTTAGCTCTTAGTACATATATGTATGTATCATGAATGATATGAAAATTCGCTCGCAAGTTTGATAAGAACTTAGAATATTATTAATGTCCATGTTGATAATGGCAGCCATTTTGAAAATGGTCATCATTTTTATTACAGACCGATATAGAAATCCCCCCCCCCCCCACTCCTACAAATCGTCAAATAAAGAAAATCAATATATGCAACTTTAAAAGTGCACCTATAGCGCGAAACCACACTACTACCATGGGTGTCGATCGGGGAGGGGTAGGTATAGAGGATTTATCCCTTCAATTTGGAGAGGGGCGGGATGGCGAGTGTAATCATCCCCTCCCGCACCCTCCCCCGCTTGGTTTATTTACCCCCATAACCTCGGTGCCCTAGAGAAACGCCTATTTCTTTGCAGATTTCATTCCTCATTTATTCTTAATTCAGTACATAGTTTAAAGTAGAACAAACTTGATATTAAATACCCTAAAATTTGGTATTATTGTGGACTTTGGGGCCTAATTCAGCAATCTTTACTATTTTTTCACTATGGAGAGAAATTTGTACGCAATAAACCACTAATTATATAGTCATTTAATAATCACCCCCTGGATGAGATGCGCAGAACGTTTGTGAACTTACGCTACTGCGCAACTACGTCATCAAGTAGCGTTGTAAATCGACTGCAGAATACATAAACGCGCGCTTGATGTAGTTTCTGAATGAAATCGATGTAGTTTCTGAATCGAATCTTTGATGAATTTATGTTATTCTTTGTTTTTCACTTATTCTATCTGCATTAATGTATATCTTTTTGTTATTCTTTGTTTTGCATTTATTCTATCCTCATTCTTTGTCTATCCTGGCACCATTTTTTGTTAATCGTTTATTCTTTCCTCATTTTTCGTCTATCCTTTTGTAATTCTTTGTTTTTCGTTTATTTTATCCACATTTTCTGTCTATCCTTATGTTATCCTTTGTTTGTAAAATATTATATCCTTATGTTATTCTTTGTTTATCGCTTATTGTATCTTTATTTTCTGTCCATCCTTATGTTATTCTTTGTTTTTCACTTATTCTATCATCATTTTATGTTTATTCCTATGTTATTCTTTGTTTATTGCTTATTCTATCCTCATTATCTGTCTATCCTTATGTTATTCTTTGTTTTTCACTTATTTTATCATCATTTTCTGTTTATTCCTATGTAATTCTTTGTTTTTGCTTATTCTTTCCCCATTTTCCGTCTATCCTTTTGATATTCTCTGCTTTTCATATGTTCTATCCTCATTTTCTGTCTATCCTTATGTAATTCTTTGTATATCGCTTATTTTATCTTCATTTTCCATCTATCATTTTGTTATTCTTTGTTTTTCGTTTATTCTGTCCACATTAATGTCTATCCTTTTTGTTATCCTTTGTTTTTCATTTATTCTATCCTCATTTTATGTCTATCCTGCTATTATTCTTTGTTTATCGTTTATTCTTTCCTCAGTTTCCGTCTATCGATCCTTTTATTATCCCTTGTTTTTCACTTATTCTATCACTATTTTCTGTTTATTCTTATGTTATTCTTTGTTTATTGCTTATTCTATTTTTATTTTTTGTTTATCCTTATGTTATTCCTTGTTTTCACTTATTCTATCATCATTTTCTGTTAATTCCTATGTTATTCTTTGTTTATTGCTTATTCTATCCTCATTTTCCGTCTATCCTTTTGGTATTCTTCGTTTTTCGATTATTCTATCCTCATTTTATGTCTATCCTGCTATTATTCTTTGTTCATCGTTTATTCTTTCCTCAGTTTCCGTCTCTCCTTTTATTATCCCTTGTGTTTCACTTATTATATCACTATTTTCTGTTTATTCTTATGTTATTCTTTGTTTATTGCTTATTCTATCTTTATTTTCTGTTTATCCTTATGTTATTCCTTGTTTTCACTTATTCTGTCATCATTTTCTGCTAATTCCTATGTTATTCTTTGTTTATTGCTTATTCTATCCTCATGTTCCGTCTATCCTTTTGGTATTCTTCGTTTTTCGTTTATTCTATCCGCATTAATGTCTATCCTTTTGTTATCCTTTGTTTTTCGTTTATTCTTTCCTCATTTTCTGTCTATCCTGCTCTTATTCTTTGTTTATCGTTTATTCTTTCCTCATTTTCCGTCTATCCTTTTGTTATTCTTCGTTTTTCGATTATTCTATCCGCATTAATGTCTATCCTTTTGTTATCCTTTGTTTTTCATTTATTCTATACTCGTACTGTTTCTTTGACAAATTAGTTTGAAATAGTCTAAATATCTCAGTTAAAAAAACATGGATTTTAGTGTACAAGCGTATATATTCAATTCAATTCAATTCAAATACGTTTATTCAATTTCGTTAAAATACAACACATAAACAAAATAAGTACAATAAAATACATTAAAAGACATAAAAACAATCAACAAGACAGTAAATTGAAGAGGAAAAAAGTAGGGTGAAAGATAGGGGAACAACATATGCAGTACGTAAATAACATTAATAACGAAAGTGAAATGGGAAACTGCTATAAAACCAAAGTGGCTCTGTCGGGGCAGCCCCAGCTATTCTGAATATTAAAACTTGTACTGAAAATTTAATATGTAAAATATAAAATATAAAAGGGATGTTAGTTAATCAAAATGCGCTAAAAAATGTTGTTTAAGTTTGGATTTGAAAGAATTTAAAAATAATGCCTGTTTTATATCTGGTGGAAGAGAGTTCCAAACGTTTGGACCTTTGTACTTAAATGAGAAGGAGCATGATGTATTTTTACAAACTTCAATATAATAGTTGTCAGGGTTTCTTGTGTTATAATTATGTACCAATGTCTTACGTTTAATAATTGAGGCAAGATTACATGGCAATATATTTTGTTTATGTTTAAAAACCAATAATGCTATACAATAATTATTCATTTGATAAATTGTGAGTAAATTGAGCTTTTTAAAAAGTGGTTGAGAGGGAGCATAATAGTCAGACATTGTACATATTCTTAAGATTTTTTTTTGTAATTTAAATAATTTAGCAAGCCTAGTAGGATAGGTGTTTGCCCAAACAACATTGCAATACATAAGATAAGGTAAAATCATTGTATTATACAGTAAAATCAAAATATACCCAGGCAATAAATGGCGCAATTTACTGATGACACCAATGTTCTTTGAGACTTTATTTGAAATTGCTGTTATATGCTCATTCCATGTCAAATGTTGGTCAATAATAACGCCCAGGAAGTTTGTTGACTGTACACGTTTTATTGTATCATTATTCAATCTTATTTCAACAACTGGTCAAATCGATGGAAGCTATATCATGACGTCACAACCAAATGGGTGCACTCGCTCTAGGAAACGACCCCACGCAATGAACTACGTGGGGGTATTTCAGAAAATTTCATTTTTCTGATTTTAATGATATTTTATGAACGGAAATGAATCTTAAAGTGTTATATACACCTCCAGGACCATACTCATATATAATAAGCCTTTATTAATGATCCCAAGTGTATTCCACTTTAAGTGGTCTGTGTTTCAAAAATCTCCCGTTGTAGCGAGATACACCCTCCGGACTCTATGTCTTTACTCCATTGCACTTGTGCCCCCGGTAAGACTAAGGGGGTGTTATTAAAAAGTTGCAAGTGATCGCAAGTTGCAGTTGATCGGAACGTGCCAATCAAAATTTATGCTTCATACGCGTCTTGTTAAATGCGCATAATATTCGCGAATGAAAATGAGCGTTACACTTTGCAAAGTTTCAGTAGATTTTTAACAAAACCCCTCTAAATAGATATATATTTTCAGATGCAATTTCTCACCTATTTTAATACTCCAGGACAGAATTATTTTATTCCCACAACCTCCTCACTCAGTGTCTTTACCCCATTGCCTTGCCGCCCCGGAAAAAGACCTTATTTTCCTTGCAGATGTAATTTCTCATTTTGGTTACTTCAATACAGAATTCCAGTGTTCAGAAAACAGCACTTTAGAAGGGTTCCCCCCTCACTCACCCTCTCTCGCTCAGTCGCTTCCCGACCTGCTGGGGGGGGGGGGGGGCAGTGCACCCATTGCAAATTAGGAGATGACCGTACTTTTATACTACTTACAGTCAAATAATGGTATACTGTCACGGAAGTAGACATCACAACTATGGCAACGTTGAACAGGCAGTCGGCGAGGACAATGTTAAACGGGAAAATATTCTGCTCCTTCCGAAGCCGACGATGACAAGCGATTAGAAGCAACGTGATGATCGCAAAGATAATGCCGATTCCTGCCGTGGCCCAAAGTACAATTAATACGATAACGAAATTTGCATCGGACATGTCGAATGAACACCAAGGATAAAATCTAGAAGTATTTTCAAAAGACTCATATGAAAGATTGGTGTCATTCTGCAGTTCCTCCATGTCGCTATGAGCAATAAACCTCTGAGGTGACGAACTATTCGCAAATTTACCCAATTATGCGATTTTCTGGTCAGGTATTTTTCATTTATACCAGTATATAGTCATTTATTCGTATTGTATATCAATAACTTGATTGAGGCAGTTTATCACAATTTTTTCTTTATTTTGAAGAAAAAAACACCCACAATAATGCTTGTTGATCGTCATCGGTAATTGTGCAGGTATTGCAGCAATTGAAATAGAAATTAACACGACATAATTGTATAAACCTATGGTATAAACTATTTATTGGGCTTGTCTGAATTAATTTTTTCCCCGAAAATACGAGTGATCTGAAACATTTTGTTAAAAGCCTTTCTCTTGCATTTAGGTTATTATAAGTTATTTTTACATCCCTTGACTCTCTGTATTGGTCGTTATTTACAAAATACTAACCGTTATTTTTAAAAGTCATATATGCATCTAAAGTAACTGATATCAGGATATAGTAATTTATTCGCATTGTATATTAATAACTTGATTGAGGCAGTTTGTCTCATATTTGTTTGGGTTTTTTGAGAGAAAACGCCCACAATAATGCTTGTCAATCGTCATCGATAATTGTGCGGGTATTGCAGCAATTGAAATAGAAATTAACACGACATAATGATATAAATTATTTATTGGGCTTGTCTGAATTAATTGTTTCGAGAACATACAAATGATCTGAAACATTTAATTAAAAGCCCTTCTCTTGCATTTAGGTTATTATCAGTTATTTTAGATCTCTTGACTCTCTGTTGTGCAATTGGTCATAAATTACAAGATACTAACCGTTATTTTGTTTCAAAGTCCTGTATGCATGTAAAGTAAATGATATCAGGATAAAGTAATTTATTTGTATTGTATATCAATAATTCGATTGACAGAGGCTGTTTATCACATTTTTGTTATTTTGAAGAAAAAAAAACGCTCACAATCGTCATCGATAACTGTGCGGGTACTGTATTGCAGCAATTGAAATGGATCGTTAACTGGGATGTGAAGTTTAAATGATTTATCGGGCTTTTCTGAGTTAATTGTTTCCCGAAAATACGAGGGATCTGAAACATTTATTTAAAAGTATTTCCCTTGCATTATAGGTCATTATAAGTTATTTTTACATCTCTTGACTCTCTGTTGTGCTTTTGGTCATAAATTACAAGATACTTTATATCGTTATCACTGATCATTTTTCAAAGTCATATATGCATGTGAAGTGAATGACATCCGTCGATGGGCTAATATAAACGCAGACTCCTCCCCAACGCCCACATCCTTTACCCCTATAATGACTTAAGTGAGAGAAAAAAAATGTCAAATTGCCAGCAAAAAAAAATGTATCAATCGAGGGAAGAAAGGGAAGACTGTGAGCAAAAGAGAAAATAATAATTTTAATGATAATAATAACAATTATAGTGATAATGATAATAGTAGTGATAAGAAGAAGAAAAAAAAGAAGAAGAAGTAGAATATAATAGCATGAACTTTTACAACGTCTAATGCCTCTTTAGCAGAAGTCCCTCAGTGCTCTCCAAGTAATGCAGTATTATTACCCTGGTGTTTGCCCGGCGTACATCAACGCACATGGCATATCAAGAAATTATCATTCCTGTCAGGTACCCGTTCACCTAACCTGGGTTGAGTGCAGCACAATATGGATGAATCTTTTGCTGACGGAAACAAACGCCGTTGATGGGTTTCGAACAGCTGCTGGGAAAGGTGATAGTCATAACCATAGACCATGACATGAAGATGATTATGTAACGCGGAATAACTAACATTTGTAACTCTCTATCGTTCCAAAATTATGGAGCACGTCAAAACTTTGTTACTTGCCCAAAGACCAAACTTTACCAATTTGCAAGAAAATCACTTTTCAGTTACATAGAGAGGAGAATTAATCTCATACTTTAATATACTACGTATCAGTGAATAAGGAAAATTATATCCTACTTATAATATTGTATCCATTGTGATTGGTCAAGGAGCAGTCATGTGATTAAAAATATTTTCACCATGAAATAAATTGGATATGATGTGACGTCATCCTCGGAATAGTTTTCGTTATGTCAATATTCTGACGTCATCTTTTCGATAACTGGATTTTCAGCTATCGATACCGCGATATCGAGATCAAAGGTTGTCGAAACATAAACCACAATGGCGGCACCCAGTGGAAAAATCAACGACGATGAACCGAGATTTAATCTCGTAGATGATGATGATTTGGAGGAATTCATTTCATTGACAGATTACAAGTAGGATATAAATTTGATTACTATTTCGGTTTAATTGTTTAGGATATAAATCAAATATACCATGCACACTTTTCGAAGTACTATATGAAATTATGGATTCTTCGGTGACCGGCGTAGTGACTATTTTCTTCGGGGCTGCGCCCCTCAGAAGATAGTGCTATGCCAGTCACCTTACAATCCATAATTTCAACTAGAACTTCTCAGTGCATGGTATATTTGATTAATATGATGGTCAAACTTTGAAAACTTGAGCAAAATCAGATGATCCATTCAAAAGTTATGAATTTTCAAATTGTTGATTTACACTTCTCATGGATCCCTTGAGGTAGCAACCTACAGTGACGAAATGGATGCCAATATGGAGAACTCTAACTCCTTTCAGTTTGTACACAAAATTTTACATTTTGTTTGTTTTAAAGGAAAGTAGACAAGGAATCAACAGGATCACAAAATCCATTCAGAATCAATAAATCCATATTATACTTTTACAATAATTCAAGTAAAAATGTGTCTACTTTTTTATAAAAAAAAAGAAAATGTGAATTTGTGTGTACAAAATGAATGGAGAGCCATCCATGTTGGCAGTCATTTTGTGCCTTTCGGGTGCCAACTCAAGGAGCTCATGAGTGGTGTGAATTAAAACTTTCAAATTTCATAACTTTTGATTTAAAAAAATATGTTAAAAAATCGGAAATAATTAAGCGGTAATTGATAATGCGTCATCATTTGTCTACTCAATCATTGATTCATATACATGATATACTGGTTACTCTATCATTTTATAACAATTGTAAGTTACTATATAGCCTGTACATCATTGATTTATTTTTGCTGTTAAAATTGAAAAAAAAATATACATTATTTTGAATTGAATTGAATTGAATTAAAATAAAATAATGAAATATAGTTGCAAACTATCAGAGGATTTGGAAATTAATCAAGAAATAAATATAAAAAATCGGGAATTTTCACAAACTAATTTTACAAATATTTAGTTTTATTCATATATTTATTAAACATATTTAAAGAGGATATTAAACAGGATCAATTATAAACAACCTAAAAATTGGTGTCCATCGTGGTCCTGGAACAAAACAAATGCAAATAGTAAATAGTCATTATACTAGATATGAAGTTTGATAACCAGCTGAGTGCGCGTCCGTCAAATACGCGTAATTATTGCTTGAGGCGCATTCGTGTCACTTTCATTATCTCCGAATAGAGCGAAACACTCTTGGTAATACGTTAATCTGCGAAAATCTCAAGTAGAGAAATGTGTTTTTTTTTTCTGGCAACTTGCTATTCCTCAGTCTGTGTATGCCTACAGTGTAAAAAAAATCTAAATTGGATAAGGTATTGAATTGAATTTGAATTGAATTGAATTTTTATTCACCAACAAATAAAACACATATGTACAATATATGAAATAGTACATGCATATCTTTACATTGTGACTCATACAATTATAGCTGGTAAATGGGGCCAGAAAATAGCACAAGTGCTAGTCGAGCCTAGCCCCTTTATAAAAAGTTTAAAGTACTTTTGCAATAACGTACATGTATATGAGTTTCATCATAAACTTAAAATCAAAGAGTATATCACTATACCTTTAAATTGATATAATACATTATATCTCTTTATTGAAAAGATGCTCCTTTAATGATTTTCTAAAGCTGATCCTGGTTGATTCAGGTGGTAATTTGTTCCATTGATCACTCCCCGAGAAAGAGAGAGAAAATTGGTAAATGTACCTGTCTCGTTGAGTAGTTATGCTGTATTAAATTGCAATAATCTATTAAAGAGTGGGGTAAATTGTTATTATTCAAGACATACATAAATGTTGCAACACATAAATAATGAATATCACAGATATTGTGGATTTTTTAGATCTTGAAATAATGGGCGAGTATGAGCTCGCCAGTGACTAAATGTAATGGCACGAACTGCCATTTTCTGACTGTAGAGTATACAATTCAAGCTAGTCTTGTATGTACTCCCCACACCTCAATTCCGTAGGTAATATGTGGCTCTATAAACGCCTTAATATACAGTAAGACCAATGTATATTTTGGTACAAAATGCCGCAGGCGGAATAAAATCCCAATTCTTTTTCGTATACATGAGTTAACAGTTCTGATATGATTGTGCCAAGACAAATGTTTATCAATAGTTATACCTACAAATGTAGCTTCATCAACCTTATCAATTACATCTCCACCTATATGACAATTAACCTTCTGACGGCAACGCATTAATTGGCATCAGCTGGCAGGCGCAGATTCGCTCTCTATCGATTCCTATCATTAGCGACAAGCAGCTGTGGTTTGTGACGCAGACGTTTTACTAAACCGAGCTCGTTCCACGAAGTTTCTACGGTTTTTAACTTCTCTTTCATCCGCAATAGCGATTGAAAAACCTTGTGAACCAGTTTAAACGTTCCACGATCATCCCATGTGGATTTCACGGCCCGATTTCTAGACGCAATTGAGAATTGAACACCAGGCGAAATCTTTGTCACCTATATTGTCACTAACGTATATTTGAAAAATATATCGTTATTATCTTCAATGTGCGCGCAGTATATCTATTGATGAAATGAGTTTTCTTTGTGAGAAATTATCATATCCATGGAATGAGTTATACCCCTAAATGCCATAGATAGGGGCAATAACAAAAAGTACACTTGATGATTATCGGTACTCCGTTCTGATTATATTTAATTGTGGATTGTGGATATAATATAAATTATATTTATATTTATTATATATAAGTGTTTGAATTCTTGAAACATTCGAACCAAGTCGAGGACTGAACCTTAATAGGTAAGCCTATCGCATTTTTATCAATCAACTTCCATACTTAATATGAAACGTTCGCATTTCGACAACGGCTGCAATTGACTTAACGTTATTATAGCATGAAATCGGACTGTATAAGTTGATCTTGTTCAACTGCACTGGAGATGCCAACTGCTGGAAGGATCAAGAAAGTTTCCTGTATGTATCTTGAAAAATAATAATAGGTCCATTTATATAGCGCAATCATATGCATATACTCTACTGCGCTTTATACTAGGTACCATATTATTGCCCTGGCTATAACTGTCGAGCAAGCCAGTTCGGAGTTCAAGCATTCCAAGGAATACATTCCTGCCATATAAATGTACGCATTTTCACCTGGGTTGAGTGCAGCAAAATGTGGATGAATTTCTTTCTGAAGGAAATTGAAATTGAGCTACTAAGACGTGTCCGTTGGCTGAGTTTTGATTGAGATGATAATTGACCAAAAAGATTCTCCCATTTAAAGAGTAATCGGTCATATGAGAAAGCAGAATTAATATCGCGTATCAATTATTTTCAGTAACGTTATCATCTAAACACGCGCAATTTGCTCGTTTTTTGTTAGTAGAGTTAGCAGACACGGCAACAGACGATGCTAGGGTATACGAATTCCACAAATGACACATTTGCTGATGTTTCTCTGGATCTTTCCTCCCGGTACATTCTTGCATCGTTCTATTTCCTGGTATCCGTAGCCGGTACGGCAGGAAATAGTTTGAATATTCTTGCAGTGGTGTTGTCCACCAAACTACAAACTAAGACTAACGTCTTTGTGTTTAATTTGGCGTGCAGCGATCTTGTGGTTTGTTCGCTTCTTACTGTACAGCTGTTGGCACTCTTGACAACATCAGAGGAGCCATCGATTCCAAACATCGTGCCTGTCACGGGAGGCGTGTTGGCAAACGGCATCCTCTACAACAATCTCTTCATCTTGACAACGATCGCTGTGAGCAGATATGTTAAAATCACCAGATCTGCAAGTACCTTCAACAGACTGTTCACAAAGACGACGATTCTTCTCCTGATAATCTCTACGTGGACTGTGTCAGGGACTTTAGCAGTTCTGATATATTTGATTGGATGGGAGCTCACCTATGATTCCAAGGCAGGATTGTATGTTTATCTTAATAGAAACGGCATTGACGAGGATGTTGTCTTTTTTACGAGCTTTTTAGTCATCGAAACGATGTTTGTTGTTATTTGCATTTTACTAATCGTCATATGTTATGTCAAAATCGCCATTTTTGTTCGTAATCACAAAAGGAGGGTCGCCACAGCAGAAGCCGCAGAACTGGGTACAACATCAGATGAAATTCAACGGGGAAACCAATTGGTTGCATCCAACAGCCGAACCCTGACTGATACCCGACATGGACAACCGGGAAACTTACCCTTCGCATCCACAGAACTGGGAACACTGAGTTCCATGGTCGCATCCAACAGCCGAACCGTGAATGAGACTCGACATGCACAACCGGGAAACTTATCCTTCGCATCCACAGAACTGGGAACACTGAGTTCCATGGTCGCATCCAACAGCCGAACCGTGAATGAGACTCGACATGCGCAACCGGGAAACTTACCCTTCGCATCCCCAGAACTTGGAACACTGGCTTCTGTGGTCGCAACCAACAGCCGAGCAGTGAATGAGACTCGACATGCACAAGCGTTAAACGTAGGCCTACCCATCGCATCCACAGAACTCGGAACACTGGCTTCTGTGGTCGCATCCCACATCCGAACCGTGAGTGAAACTCAACATGCACAACCGGGAAACCTACCCTTCGCATCCCCAGAACTCGGAACACTGGATTCTGTGTTCGCATCCAACAGACGAGCAGTGAGTGAGACCCGATATGTACAAGCGGGAAACGCACCCGTCGCATCCGCAGCACTGTGTTCCGCTGTTGCATCTAGCAGACCAGCCGCGAATCAGATCCGAACTGTACCTCAAAGGCTGAATAACAACCGGTTTAAATCGCGCGAAGTTCGGGTCACAAAGAACCTGGCTCTCGTGACGGTTGTCTTTATGATTTGTTTCTTACCATTTCCGTTCCTAAGCAACAGCGCAAACACTGTCCCTCACATCATTGCAATTACTCTTTTCTTGAGTAATTCCATGATGAATCCATTCATTTATGCCTTTAAGCACACCGACTTTCAAAAGGTGTTTCGATGCATCTTCACATGCTCTTTCCGTAAAATCCCATTTCCGTCAAGGGTTTTACGAGCTATCTTACAGGCCATGTAGTTTTGTGAAAGTATTTGATCAACTCGACGCGAAGCAAAAATTCATTTAAAGCTACATCTGCACATAGTATCTGTATCGTTTATATAACATTTTCTTTTCTGAAATTTTCAACGAAGAAAACTAAACGGTAAAGATCATTCCGATCCGAAGAACCAATAGGACTGGGACAAAGTAAACAAGTTCATTCAAGCAAAGCCATTAACAATATATTCGTGATCACAAAAGAAAGTCTCATGTGCAATTTTTGTTCAACATTCTCCCCAAAAATAAGGAGAATTTATAATCATTTTGTGTTAACCCACATGTAACTATTGTTAATGCTTGAATCATGTGAATGGAGGTTGTATACTGATTACAGGACTTTGTTTCCTTCTGCCCACAGTGGTGATAAAACGCAGAAATGAAGGACACAGTAGCACAAAATTACCATTGACGATGGAAATATGTTGTTGCTTTGATACACCTGACATCGATTCTAAGCTTTCGAGTAAAAATAATTTCAGCAAATAATTGTGTGACCTATTCAAAGAAAAATACATTATAGTGATGTTTTTACTCCCCCCTCCCCCCCCCCCCCC